>VYXF01009987.1:17130-33657 GCA_013397295.1 Polioptila caerulea | reverse complement strand
CAGGGCTGTGGGACCCTCCCAGGGCTGTGGGACCCTCTCAGGGCTGTGGGACCCTCCCAGGGCTGTGAGACCCTCCCAGGGCTGTGGGGTCCTCTAAGGCTGTGGGACCCTCCCTGGGCTGTGGGACCCTCTCAGGGCTGTGGGACCCTCCCAGGGCTGTGAGCTGCATCCCCGGGCCGGTTCACAGGTGCAAGGATGCGCCAGGCGCGCTTGGAAGTTCAAGCTCAATGAACTGAGACCTTGGAGAACAATTCCCCGGCTGGCAGCACCATCCTGGGAAGGCCTCTGAAGCTGCCCTTCCCCAGAAACCCCCCAGCCTCTCCCCAGTCGCCCTCCCTCTAGACATTCACAAGTTTTCCTGACAAAAGAGCAATTACAACCTGACAGAAACAGCTCAAAAAGA
Organism: Polioptila caerulea; assembly: GCA_013397295.1. Lineage (NCBI taxonomy): Eukaryota > Metazoa > Chordata > Aves > Passeriformes > Certhiidae > Polioptila > Polioptila caerulea. Next base: position 33,254 of record VYXF01009987.1, on the reverse strand, counting down.
GGATGGGGACGACCCCGGGAGCGTTTCTGTGGCTCAACACATGGCCAGTCACCGACAAAGCCGGCCTGCTCCCATTTGATCCCAGAAGAGACTCCCAGACTGGCACGCTTGACCAAGAACTGGCTGGTGACTCATTCGTCTGGCGGCTCTGTGATTCATGAGCCTCCAGGAGGAAGAGAGGAGGGAGGCACAAGCTTTTCAAATCTCAAGTTAAATGCAAGAGAAACACATTCCTCACAAAGCAGGCGCTTGGCTGTGTCCAATTGGTGCCGGAATGCCCACACAAAGCCAGGGCAGCAGGCCCGGGGTGACGCATGGCGAGGCTCCGGGGCCAGCCCCGCCATGGCCGGCACCTCCCAGCTCCGTGGTTTGGAAGGTCTCGAGTGTAAAAACAGCAATAGTTCCTTACGTCTTATCCTCGTGTGCTCTGTGAGTTCTGGCCCTGGGATTTCCCCAGGAACATCCCACTTGTGAGTGCTTTGGAGTTGATACCGAGGGCTTTGACCTGATATTCAGGTTGAAAAACCTCAAATGACTTTGTCCAGTTGAAATCAAACTTCTGGTCTGCACAAATAATTTTGGCTCCCTGTCATATCTGTGAAGCATGTCCCCAGGCACCGCTGAGGATGGAGTGCCTTCCTCAGAGGTGTTCACAGGAGGCAGGACAATCTCCATGACCATGGAAGAGCCTCGCCAGCTGACCTGACTGACCAACCCTCTCTTTGGTGACAAGGGCAGAGGACGAGAGTCCAGCCCTGGCACCAAGGAGGGCCTTTCCTCAATGTTGTCTGAACCCTGCCAGGAGCTGTGGGTGGTGCAGAGGGTTCGCTGGAATGCCAGAGCTCCCAGCCGCCATTCCCCTCCCAGGCAGCATTTTATTTATTGTTATTTGTTTTGTCAGACATATGGGTCAAAATGCTAAATTATTTAGCAGCTGTTGTCAGATGGATTTTAAAACAATTAACGAGTGCTAAAAATGGGCAGCTTGCTCTCTCTCTTGGATTTTGCCAAAGAACGTGCCTGTTTTCTGCTTGTTTGCCAGTCATTTGTGCTTCTTGCTGCTTTGGCCATGTCCAGCCTCAGAGCATGTTTGTCCCTCAGTGAGTGCCAGCTGCCTGAACCAGGGCCCAGCTGGCCTGGGTGGGGCACTGGAACACCACAGGGTTATTTTTTTGCATTTCTGGTGTTGTTATTGTGGTCCTGGGCATGCTGCATCACCCAACTGCTGTGGCTGGATTCCACTACCCCACATCAATGCTGTGGACACAGTGCAGGAGCCACTAAAGCCCAGCACCAAAGGGGCTTGGGGGCTTCCCTCTCTGGGAACACCAGAGACAGCTCTGAAGGATTCAGGTGTAAGCTTTTCCTTTCCATGTTGGGGCAGGTGGGAAAGCCCTACCTGGGATGGGGAGACATGCAGGCAGAAGCTGCACTGGGGTATTCAGTTAACGTGAGGTGGCCACAGCCATCAGGGTTACCTGTGTTGACCTGGGGAGGGCACAGTGTCCGGGGGATGGTGCCACTCACACCCCTGTGAGAGCCTCTAAAATAAAAATCAACTCGGAGCACAAAGGCTATGGATAAAGTTACTGAGCTGGGGTCAAAATAAATCCAAGGTGCTGTGAGGGTGTCGGTGTGCTGAGCCTTCCCTCTCAGGGTCTTTGCAGCTTGCCTCAACCAGAAATGCAGATCCTCTGTGGTGAGACAGCTTGGGATATGCTGTTCAGTGCTTCCCGAGGCTCTCAACTCCACACGATCAGCGTGATCAAGGGCGTCCTCTGGCCACATTTCAGAGCTCCAGCACCAGAGCCCAGCTCGAAGGGCAGATTTTGGCCACTAAGCATTTGTTTATCTCCATCTCCAAAGCACAGGATGTGCATTGCCTGGAATCAAAGGGAAGGTTTGTTTCTCTGTGGAGTTTGGGATCACCCCTAAAAGCAGGTACTTTGCATTTAGCCCCAGGTTTACAAAAACAGGTGCCTTAGGCACAGGTTTACAAAAGCAGATACTTTGCATTTAGGCACAGGTTTAGAGCCCCTGCTGCTAGCCCAGCTCTCGAGCATCCCATGGTGGGACATGCAGCCCTCTGCCAGCTCCAGGGAATAGGGCAGAGCATGGAGGACATTCAGCTGAGTTTCTGTTTCTAAAAAATGCTGCAAAGGATTTGGACCTGAATGAAAGTGGTGGACCTAATTTTAGACAGTACCTATGAATGAAACTTGAAACAAGCTGTTCAGGAATTACCTCCCTCTGCAGCAATGCCAGGTAGAGTATGGGATTTAATGCTAAATTAGTCAGTGGCTATGAACAGGTTACTGTGAGAATATATCTTCCTACTTTCAGCTAAATTATTTTTAAAAGAAATCTTCATTTCTACATAGTGTTTTCTATGTGCTTCTGCAAAAGCTGCAGACCTTTCCCCTCCAGGGAACAAGAGCCTTCTGCGCATCAGTGCTGTGTCACCTTTTGCTTTCATGTTTGCCACTGTGGCCCCACACTGCAGAGCTGTTGGCTTCAATCCAGGGCCTGGGGATGGCCCAGAGTGGCCGGCAGGTTGGAGAAGATTTGACAGAGCTGGAAACCTGTGCCCGATGAGCAGGCATGCTGGCTTTCAGCGCTCTGTCTCCTTGTGCCTTTTTTGTTGTCCAACATCCTTTCAGCTTTGTCTCTTTTTGAGATCTCAGTCACTCTCCATAGCAAAGCTACGAAACTCCCTGACTGTCCTTGGGGAGGAGAGAGAGATCAGGTGCATTGCTTGGATTTTTTGATGGTAAATGCCCACCTGTCCCATATTTGTGCTGGATTTATTGCTCTGAACCTTTCAGGAATATGGCAAGCTGCACTGCCAGAATAATCCAGGCACACTTCAAAAGATGATGGGATTCTTAGAAAAACTTTACTGTCAATTTTCAGAGACTTGATGGTGACCCGAAGCACTGCCTGAATGAAAGAGGGAGCCTGCCCAGGTGAGTAAGCAAAGTTTACCCTTGAATCTGTGTCAGCTGCCTGAAAGGATGCTGGGCACTTTCTGAGGTTGGGAAATACGCAGATATTTGCACAAAACCTTGGTTCAATTTAATTGAAGGTACGAGAGGTTATTGATTAAAGTCAGTGGATCAAGGATTTCACTTGCATTCTCTGCCCTTGTCCTGCCCAGCCAGACTCATATTGCAAGAGCCATATCCTGTCCAAACACCTGATCCTGAGCATGGTTCAGCAGCTCTTGGGAAGAGCTGACCTTGCTTTACTCTCATGGAAAAAAGGCAGTGGAAAGTGTTCAGCCCTTCACAGCTCTTAGCAGAGGTATCACACTGAACCCAGGTGCTTCACTGAAAACCTTTCAAATGCTGAGATACAAACTGGGATTTCCAGCATACTTTTGGAGACCAGAAATTTTTGGACTCAGGGGAAATGACATGGATCTCTTAGATTCTTTTTACAACCTCATCTTGATACCTCTGTCTTGTTGAGTAAAACCAAAGTATACATTTTGAGATTTGCTTATAATTTCCAGATATCTAAAAAAATCCACAACTGCCATGTTCCTTCTCCAGCCCTCCCATAATAGAATTCCAGGAAGTAACACCTTTTAGCAGCAAGCAAATCTGTCTTAATAACTCAAAAATCTTGTGCTAGAAGTCCAACTTTCCGCTGGCAACAGTTCTGGTTAATATTGGAGATTCTAAATATCTGATTAAACATTTCTGGAATTTCTGGGAATATTGAGATGCTTAATGGGCTAGTTCTTCATAAAAGTTTTCAGCAAAATATCTTCCATTGGGTCTTAAAGGAATCCCTCCAAGTAATCCATCTCTCTAAATTCTTAATGTGGTTCCTTACATTTCCTAAGCTGGCTCCTTAAATGACTTATGCTCTCTTTTGCAGAATACATAGACACAAATAAACCACATATATGAGGAAGGAATGTTCCTCTATGCCACAAAACAAATTAAATATACTGATCCAAAATCACCCCTGGAGGAACTCCTGTGAATCCAGACGAAACACATGAGTTGAGTTTATTAAAGTAGCATTTTTGATAGGGGCTGGGAACAGCAGGAGAATGAGGTTTTGCAAGAGTAAAATGATTGTTTATTAGTGATGAGAGAATCACAGAATGTCTAGCATGTGTGTTGATCTTAGAGAAAGAACTGAAAAAGTCTGAAACCTGATCAGGTCTCTCTGAATCCATATGTCAGCAAAACTGCCTGGAAGTGAATCTGAGTCAGGGTTCTCATTCAGACATTCTGAAACATCCAGATTTACACGGTTGGATATTGTCATATCTCAGCAAGTGCTGAGAAATTAGGGATGGTGAATTCAACTGGTAAATAAACAAGAACAAACTCATTCCTGAATTTGATATGATTGTAATCTTTTGGTGATAGTTACAAAGTCCCTTAGCCATTCCAGAGCTGCAAAAGGCAATATAAAAGCAGGGAAAACAAAAATAAATCCCAATTCAGACTTCATAAATAAACAAGGCAAGTAATGTCCAAACTTTTGTTTTGTTTTCTTCTTAAACACTGTGTCAAACCACAAGAAGCTTTTCAAATGTCTCTGTATAGAAATCAGCTTTGGGGCTGGAGCAGCATGGTTCTCTTTTGCTTTTGTGGAAAATCCCTGCACAGATCATGATAATGATGATGATTACTATTATTACTATTTTCATATGTTTAGAACAGAGCCTCACCCTTCCCTTCTGGACCAATTTACACCTCTCTGGACCTGTGTTCTTAGAACTAAGCAAGGTTGGTAATCTGGAATAAGTGTTAAATCCTCAACAAAATAGTGATCTCTTAAATCAAAGCCATTTCAAGCCGCAGGTAGAATTCTGGGCTCCAGCATTTCCATTCAGGGCCTTTCTGGTACAAAACAACATCCTTAACAACCACGTGATAAAATAAACTGTTCATCCTCCCATAAAGTGTTGAGCCTGTGGAAGAAAAGTGCATATCTAAAGACACATACTTCTTAAAGCAGTGGGAACAGGAGGGCAAAGACTTAATCACAATCTGGAGAGCTGGATGAACACCCTGGTGGGCTTTTGAGTGGATCAAATGGAGGGAGAAATTCAAGTTTAACAGAGCTTATACAACTGAGCAGAGGGATTTTTGTTCCTATGCATCTTTTCCCAGAAACAGGAATTATGTCTAAGAATTTGCATTGTAGGAAATAAATCCATTATTTACTCCTCTATATTTTACAATCTATCTTTAGCATTCAAGGAGGTTGGGTTCCAGGTTTTCCCCTGCCAGGCTGTGCAGCAGGAGTGGGGATCCCTGCCTTCACCAGAGCACAGCATTGGAGGTACTCAGAGGCAGAAAGGTCCTCAAAGGACCTGCATGAGTCACTGTGCAGGCTGCAGGATTGGTGTCCTGGGACAGGAGTTAGCCAGAGAGTTCCTGGCATGGGGCAGGGCAGTGGGAGAGGGCCTGGCCCTTGAAAGTCTCCTGCTGGCCCGAGGCTCCTGCAATTCAGCACAAACCAACATCTCCGCAGAGGTCACGGAGCTGTTCCTGTCTGCGGGAGCGGGAATGGGGCTCTGATGGGCTGAAAAGAGCCCCACAAATATCCATTATTATTCTTGATTAGAGCAGCTCTGCAGAGATCCCGTCAGGATGGAAAGAGATCTGTTACCAGAGAGTACAGATTGATCAGGGTGGAATGGGAGTCAGGAGAACACAGTGTCTAAGGCAACAAGGCAGTTCAGACGGCTCTGCAGCAGCCTAAACACATGACAGACTCAGGCAGCTCCCACTGCTGCCAACACAACTGCTCACACGGTCTGCCAAGAAGCCAGATGCTGCTGCTGGAAAAAATATCTTCCAGAGTTTGGCATTAAGATCCTGTGATTACCATCCAAATGGGAGGAGATGGAGTGATAGAATGTGAGTTTAGTATTTAGCACCCCAGAACTGTGCAGCAGCCTTTGAAGGCAGAGGAAAAAAGTTCAAGCAAAATATTTTTGCTAAAAATATATGTTCAGAGAAATGAATTTTTTTTTAAATAGCAGAAAACCAAACTATTATTAAAACAACGCAAAATATTTTATGTCCATATCAATTAAATGAGTAAAACCAACGAGGGCTCTGGATTTTTTTACTTGAGCAAATTTTGTTAAGGAATAGTTTCATAAAGGTCAGAGCATGAGCTCTTTGTCTCTGGTGTTGCTGCTAGTGGAAAGTTCCACTGCAGAGCATCACAGTGATTTCCCTACCCAAGACAAATAGAGATGGGTCGGAGCATTCCCACACAAGTTTAGGAAGGGTTGAATTCAGATCCAAAGTCTGCAGCAAGCCCTTCTCATTGACAAACAGGGGCCAAATCCCTAAATCTAAACTGATCCAGGTTTGGGGGAAAGTTGAGCACTGAAACCACCTGAGCCTGGCTCCAGACCTTGCAGTTTAAACCCATGTTTGGAGGGGAAGAAATAGAGGGATTGGGACATTCTCTAAAGTGGTTTGAGGCTGCTCCTGAGCCTCCTCCTCCCCCTTTCTGTGTGGCTGAACCTTCAGAGTCTGTGACTACAGGAGGATTTGGAGGCCCCTGTGCAGTGAGGGTCCCATCAGCCTGCCTGGCCTTGCCAAGGGTCCCTGGTGGAAGTGGTGGTTATGAGAGCTCAGCATGTTGAAAAAAGCAGGCGAGGCAACATCTGCTCCCCTGGCGGGCTGCACTCACCTCTGCTCTCCAGTCTTGTGCTTCTATATGAGTGCTGGTCCCACTCCATGACTGGGAATCCTATTATTACTGTAATAGTAGTAATAATAATAATAACAACCCAAGTGAGAACTCAGAAACTTATATCTGGAAAGTTAAGACATGAAGACTGTTTTTTCTTACTTGTATTTTTGGTTGCTAATTTTTATGACAGATCTGTATTACAACAAATGTTATCTCCTTGCCTGTTAAACCAGATCAGAAAAAAGTAAACAAAGCTATTAATCATCATCTCCAAAACTCTGCTTTCTGGGCATGTCAGATCGTTTTGGAGGGGAGGTGGGCAGGGAAACAGAGAGCATCTGTTCCCTCACTTGAGATCTCCCCCAGGGATGCTGCCAGTGGTGCCTGCTCCTTCAGGGAGGTTTATAAAAGGGAGGAAGATTCTGTCCCAAGCCCGTGTTTGTCCTGGAGGGCTCAGGCTGTGTCATTCATGGACTGTGCCATGCTTCTTTTTGGCACAGCCAGAGTCCCAGCTGGCCTGGCTGGTTATGGCTGTCTCCCTGATGGTCACAAAGATCCCAGGTAACTGCTGACCTAATGGATTTTCCAGTAGCTTTTGGCACGTCTCACCATGGGAGCTGATAAATTCAGCTCTTAACTCTTCAGCAATCAAGCAAGATAATCCCAAACCTCATCCTTTAAGGTCACTAATAATTTATGGAAACGAGATGAGTCACAGAGTCGGAGGGCTGCAATGGACGTCTACAGGCTCTATAGGCTCAGGGGGAACCTTCTCACTCTCCACAGCTCCCTGATGGGAAGGGGCAGCTGAGTGGGGGTCAGTCTCTGCTCCCAGGGATAAAGAGGACAAAAGGAAATGGCCTCAAGTTACACCAGCTCAGGTTTAGATTGGAAATTCTTCTCCTAGAGGGTTATCGATCCCTGGCACAGGCTGCCCAGGGCAATGATGGAGTGTCCATTCCTGGAGGGATTTAAAAGCTGTATGAATACAACACCTGGGATCATAGTTTAGGGGCGGGTTTGGCAGTGCTGGGTTAACAGTCTGACTCGATGATCTTGGAGGTCTTTTCCAACCCAAATAACTCTACTCACTCATGTGGGACTGATGTTTTAGTCCTTCCCATATTCTGTTTGGACAGTGCTTTCCCATGAGGCTATTTGACTTGGGAAGGGGAGGTGGGAGGTGTTTCCAGGTGAAATGACAGCAGGATGCTGACACACAGCCCTAGTGTCCTACAGTCCGTCCCAGAGACCAGGACAGCTCTGCTTCCCCAGCTCTTGGCCAAGCTGGGAGCTTTGATAGCCATGAGCTCTGAGAGCCTGATGTGTGTCAGATGTGCAGATTTCTGCACAAAAGCTTCTCCAAAAGCTGGAGGCTGTGTGTGACCTCTTCGCTCTTGGCCTCACCTCCATTGGTTGCCTGCAAGAATATCTGAGGCTCACCTCTCTGGTGAGATCTGTTTCTCCTATTCCTGCCTGAAGAAAACACCTTTATTTATCCTGTATCTGGAGCTGACTTAGCTTGGTTTCAGAAAATCAGAGGCATAATCTGCGTGGGCTGTGAAACATAAGCCTATAAAGTCCACACACTGAGCACTTAGGGCAGTTACAGAGTCCGGCTTTCCTGGGAAGCACGGCTCCATTCATTAGGTGCAAGTCACCCAGACTGAAAAGCCACTGGTCATTCCCTCAGGTCATGGACTGCACTCCAGCAGCTCCAATTACCTCAGCAGAATGGGATCACCCATAACAACCTAAGTAAATCAGGAAGTCACCAAACAAGGGAAGTAATTACAGCTTCTTTCAATCCTGAAAAGCAACCTGTTCTTTTACAACCCATCAAAACCATGTGTTTGCCTTTAGTGGTTAAAATAAAGGGTGTGCAATTTGGGAATAATCCAGCTATGAAGTTTCCCTAGTAATTGGCAAGTCCTGAAAGGTTTTCACTTCTGCAATTTAAAGGTGGTGAGCATGAAATTAATTTAATTTTCTTTTAGATTAGCCTTTAAGGGACACTACAAAACCAAAGAATGACATTCTCAAAGGGTGAACCCACATTTCACCCATTTGACATAAAGATTATTTTGCTAACCACCTTTAAATTTCATTTATAATGTGATTTAGTAATGCTGTAAAACCAGAATGTCAGTCACTGTAGGTGTATCAAACATTCAGAATTCAAAAATATTTACTCTTTTCAGAGAAAGGTCTAGAACATTACTCAAACCCAGCAGAGCTACTATCACTTTATGTAACCCTTACATTCTTGTTTTTCAGCCCTAGTTTCAACACGCTCATTCATTTGATTCAGATTCAATTGATTGTAGGAGAAAAAAAGCCTTGTTTGCAGTAAGTCTACCTGCATTTTTATACAGCACTTTTCAAATGCTCAGGGTACCGGTGTGGGAGATTGCTTTAATGGATGGATCTCTTGGAATCTGAGCGTGAAGCAGCTCCTCTGTGGAAATAAGAAGTCTGATGGCACATGGTCCTTGTGGCTGAGCTTAGGCTGAAATATGACTATGAGAGGATGACTCAAAATCTTTCAAATGCTGTGTGTCCCTGCTCCAGGGCCAAGACACAGGATGTTTAATTCTGAGGAACATTTTTCACCTAAATTATACTTCATTCACTTTTGTCTCTGGAAAAGGCTTTAAAAAAAGAATAACAAATATATTAGAATATTACTCCCAACTTGTGGTAGAGAGTGTCTAAAGATGACATCCTTTATTTTATTTGAAAAATTAATTAATTAGATCATTGCCTTTCATTGTTCTGCATTTATTCAATATTTGTGTGCCAAATGTTCAATATCCTTTATATCACATAATTCACTTTACCAAGGTGTCTGTTTTCTCACTTTATGAACCATCTCCAAACCTCTGCCTGTTTCTCGTGTGTGATTATTGCTGTTGAAGCCAATGGCTGTGCCCACAGTAGGCTGTGACCAAGCAGTGAAGGGCAGAGCAGGGTCCCAAAATGAGGCTCTTGGTGTTTCTGAGGAGGAATTAAAACCTGTGTGCATCCCTGCTCAGCCCTCTCTGAGGGCCAGACCTGCACCTTCCCAGCAAATCATCCTTCTTCCCAGCAGGCCCAGAGCTTCCCACTCACAGAAGGTTTGTGATCTACTGGGTATTCTTCAGCTGCCACTGAAATGTTCTGAGTGTTGTCCTTAAAACTGGGCACAAGGTATTTCTGAACGGAGAGAAAGGGCAGCATCTGCTCAGGGTAGCAATGCCAGCTGCTAATGAAAATTTGGGGAGAAAAGGGAAAATGATAGAACCCTCCAACACTGAGCTGTTTCCACAGGTTCCACGATCCTCTCTGTTCCCCACATGCTCCTTTCTTCTGTGGTTTTCCCAGACTCGCTGCATTTTCATCGATTCATCCTCTCCATTGCCGAGACACCTGAACATTTCCAAAGGAAGGCAAGAAACCATGTCAGCAGAGTCAAAGTAACCAAGGGGAAAAAACATATCTTATTGTACTGAGAGAAAAGTCAGGAACAACAAGAATCCCATAAAGTGGAACTTTAAAAAGGAAGAAAAAGAAAACATCCTCAGAGTGGGTTTGAAAACCAGCATCTAACAGCTGCCGCACATTTGGTGTCTTACATCCCAACGGCTCAGTGAGAAGAGCAAAGCTGATGGTGCAGCCTCTGAAAATCTCACATCTGAGCTATTTTGAGTTTACTCAACAGAATTGCAGCTGGACTCCAGCTACCTCTGTCCCTTAAATACATAGGGAGCAGCCTGCCTTGGGACACTAAGCTAAGGTGCCATGGAAAAGATGTCAAAATATTCTCTGGTAGAGAGCAAGAGCAGAGCCTCCCTGTTGTGTGCTTGTCCCTCAACAGCCTGAATGGCATCCTTGGGCTGGTTCTGCCTGGAAACTACTGGGCTGATAAGAACCTCCTTTCTATTGCTTTCTGTTACATCTTTGACCCTTCTCCTGTTCCTTTCCGGATTTCATTTTCCAAAGTAGCTGGCACACAGCTGCTTGTTTGTGGCTCACACACTAACAATAGTGGATTCTGATCTCAAAACGTGTGTGTTTTAGGCCAAAAAAAACCTCCTTAAGCATTTGTTGCTCCTTCAGGACTGTGGGACAGCCGGGTCACCATGGACACTGCTGGTCCTGCCCCCAGCACCCTCTCTGACTGGGGCCACTACAGACAAACTGCACTCACATGGAGCTCACTTGCATTTTTGCAGCTCAAGCCAGCTGGGAATGTAAACCACAGTGATCAAGGGAAGTTGGGGATATTGCCAGTGAATGCAGAAAGAAATCAGGTGATAAGAACATGAACGCTATTTATTTAACACTCAACACTTTGAGTCAAATGTATGCAAGTGACCTCCCCTTTGGTTGAGATTAAGACCTTTGGATCTGACCTTTGATAACTGGATGGGGATTAGTTGAATGAATTGTTTGGCAGAGATACCAGGTGGCTACAAAAGGTAAAACTCAGCTCTCAGTGCCATCTTGGGTATGTCAGGTATGGTGCCAGTGAGGAAATCGTGATTCACGTCTAGGTTCAGATATGGAAGGAGTACGAACATCCAAAATGCCTTTTTCCCAGAGTTTAAGTGTTCAGACCCAAGGGTTGGTTTTGTCTCTATGAAGGTAAACTTAGTCCTCTAGAGGGCATGGTTACACTGATTATATATTTAATAATTAACCAATATTACCTTGGCTATCTGCTCATTTTTACTGGTATAAATCAGGAGTCAGTGAACTGGCACAGGTGAAGTTTCATTCATTGTCTTTAAACCTTGTTGTAAGGCTTTCCATAGAATCTCTCTTCTTAAGGAGGCTGATGCTGTATGGGCAGGAAGGTTTGGGTTTGATGATTGGGAAAGCTTTCCAAGAGGTATTTGTAATTCATTCCTTGCTACCACAATTCAGTATGAAAATCTATTTTTCATGTGTATTTATGCTCCTGCTTTGGTTAATCCAAGCATCCCTTGTCAGCAACCCTGACTGGATCATCTGAATAGCAGCACAATGTGGGATTAGAGTCCATCCTTCTCAGCAAGCATGGAGGCTCCAGACATGAAATGGAAATTATTTGTGTTTGGGCGATCTGGTGTTGAACTTATCCAGTCAAATTTCCAACTTAACAAAATCGTGGAGATGCCAATATGGCCACCAGCTGTGGTGCCATGTGCATGTGTTTCCCTGGTGAACAAACAGAACAGAGGGCAGAATTTGGGACTGCACAACACAAAAGAAAATTCTGCCCAGACTGATTCAAAAAGCCACCTCTCCACCAGGACAGAACAAACTGTGCAAAGACATTTTAATCTGGAAGTCAGGTCTTTGTGGAGTTTACACAAGGTTCACTTGTCTGTAATGGAAACACCTGCATTTTATTCAGTTTTACAATATTTAAATCCCCTTATAAAATAAACAGCTACTTGCTGGAATGGTACCCATGCTGGATGTCCAAGATCTGATGAATTTTTAAGCTATTTTCTAAGATACAGTAGGGAAAGAGCAGGACTGGAAACAGTCATCAGCCACTGCTCGGAAGGGAGAAGCATCAGTCTCATCTTTTGTAGCTTCCTCCAGCTTCTGAGTACATTCCACCCTCATAACATGTTAAGATTTCTCTCTTGGGTCATCCATAGTGCCAAACCAACACCTAGAAACTGAAAAGAGCATTAATTGCATTAATTGGTTGCAATCACTGAGCTGTGCCACACATTATCCCTTCACTTCTTCAGTTACAACTGAAAGTCACCCTCAGTCATCACCTCTTCCTGGTCCTACACCATGATGATTATGGTCTTACATTTTCTTAATTCCTCTATCTTTTTATGAGTCATTTCTCCTGTCCGAGGGAGGGATGTTCTTAACTGGCTTAGAAGATATTTACTGGCCTTTGAATGAAGCTACATTTCCCAGTTCAAAGAGGATCTTGCAAAGGCTGGACTGCCCTTCTCTTGTCCCTGCTCAGATGTTGGGCAAGGCCAATATGATGTGTTGCTTCACACAACTTTGTTGTCAGTGGGTTTGCAGGAGGAATACAGCCTAGAAAATGGTCCCAGAAGTTGGATGCTGACCTGGCAATCTAACCTTTGTCTGCAAATGGATTAGTGTTCTCTGGGTGATGTCATAGTTACCTGTTTTACTGCCAAAACCTCATTCACTGTAGGCCTGGTTTGTGAAATGACTAAAATAGGACTTGCCCCTCAAAAACACGGCTGGATTTCTATACACAAGAAAACTCCTTTTCGTAGCCTAGCTAATAAATATTAGAATGTACCAGGTGCATTCAGTGAAACTTTTACTCTCTGTTTCAGGATGAAAGTCAGGAAAAACTCTCCTTCAAAACAGAAAAAAATTATTTCATTTTCTGTTCTCCCTTTTTCCTTCATAGTCTGCTAATAATTGGATTTGATAACAGCAAAAATTTCCTAAGGTAGTGCAAATCTCCAGCTGATCTCTGTGCACTCTGACTCTCCACATCCACTTGCTATGGACTCCCCAGGTTCTGGGGGCTGCTGTGTTCTGTGTTTAAATCAGCAGTTCCCCAGCCTCAGACCCCCCAGCTCCATCACAGTGATAATGCTCTTATCAGCATTAACAACAATGCTAGAAACTGGTTATGCAAAGCAGGTTCTGAGGCCAGAGGTGCCCTGATGAGGTCACTCACAGCTGATCCAGACTCTTCTGCAGGCTGTGATGCAGACAAACCTTGGCATGGCTGCGGGCTGGACACACTCCTGTAACTTTTTGCTGCACACATGAAAACACAGCGTGGAAAGAGGGGCTGGACCAGAGTTGTGCTGGCTGCAATGCTGGACATGCAGATCCATGTAATTGCGACTGCAACCATCTCTTAATTCATCCATAGCAGCCATTTTCAGTGTTTCACTCTTGCCATCAGCTGAAGAAGGTTTGGTGATGCTTCATTTTGCTTGGCTGGTGTGAGTGGAGGGGCAGTGGCCCTGTGATCCACATCCATCTCTCCACCACAGCACAGGCAGTCAAGCACTGCTGGCCCCAGTGGATATTGCTCAGGAGATCTTTGTCAGGCTTGTCCAAACAAGATACGTTACCACTGACCTACCAGCTAGAAGTTCATGCCTCTAAATCCAGGATACTTCTTGGTGTTGTTTGTTCATTGTAATAATTACTAATTGTAAGATTATCACATTAAGGGGGATTTTTTGGTTTTTTTAAGACAAGTGGCATTCCCCTTGCTCTCAGGGGCTGGGTAGGTACTTTACTCTTTTACTTTCCATTCCAGTGTGGTTCTGGGTTCATGAAAATGAGAGAACCTCCACCTTGAACAGACCCACCTCCTTTCCAAATCTCCCCCAGCCCTTGGCATTGTCATTCATTGATGGCTAATGCAGCTCAGGCCTGTCTAAGTAAAAGGTGCCAATCACACAGAATTATGCACAAAGGTTTTTGCACAAGGCCAACTCACCTGGAGTCCTGGATCAGACCACCAAATACATTTTCACTTCTGCCTCGGAACGAGCCAAACCCATGGAGTCCAGATGAAAATCTGGCTTCAGTCTCATGGCTACAGATTCTTTACTTAAAACACCATGAGGAAATCAAAGAATGACTTCAGATGAACCTCTGGGGTAACAGAACATCACTGCTGGTTCAGAGCTACTATGGGGCATGGTCTGATCAATTTTTACTTTTTAGACAAATGTTTTGTTCTGGTCTCCTTTTGACAATTGCCAGGCTTTTGCTTTACATTTCCTCCCTTCCCCTCTGGCTGTTCCCAGATCACACAAGAGCCCTAGATCAGCTCACACATTGAACATCAAAACTGATGGTGCCCCATATTATTTTCCCAACACTTTTTTTTACACATAGAGTAGCATGTATTTTGGATCTGACATCTGAAATGGCTCATTTTCTTCATATTTCTTGACTGAATTCAGGGGAGCTGGCCATGCTGGCACTGCAAGGGGGAAGGTCAAATTTCATCAGGTTTTAAGGAACATTTAAGAACTAGCATTTGCTGTGGGGCTGATAAACAGGCATGTGCATCTTTTTTGTAGCCTCTGAATCTCAGGTCCAAATCTTAATGAACAAAACTCTTCATCTTTCCAGGAGGGAGGCACTACCAGTCTAATGCATTCAATTATTCAGTTGGATATTTGGAGAGTTTGTCTGTCATTTTGATGGAAATACCATGGGAGAACATAAAGCTTTTCATCGAAGAATTTCTTCTAAAGCCGAAACGTTCCTGTGATCCATTAGGAAGAGTTGGCAACTAGAAACCCAGCAGAGTGTAGAGGGGTGGGAGCCATCCTGTAAAAAATTACTTTCCAAAGTGGAGTTTGACTTCATCCAGCCCAGCAGTCTGTGGAGGGGTGTGCGTGGAAGTTCCCTGGGAACAGACAGCAGGAATGTGGCTATAGGTCTAGGGAGTTGTTGCATTTCTGAGCTGAAATTATTATTACTGTGTTTCCAAATTTCTTTTCAAGTTCCTAATTACCAACAGCCAAACCAAACTCACTTGAAGACAAGTCTGTGTCCATCCACAGCCCTACAGCACTGCCAAGCCAGATTCTGTTACACTGCTTAGGAAAATCGACTTTCTATGCCTTCAATGCATTTCTGGCTTTCAATAATACTTTTTCTTTTGATTCTGTTGTTGCTTCTTTCTCCTTCAGTGACTTTACCTCTGTGGAGTCCCTTGCCACCACAGATCAAGGGCTAATATTTTCAGGTCAGTTTGTGGGAATTTAGGTAAATAAGTGAGTATTCCCATAAATAATGTATTTTCAGAGGTAAGTGAAAGTGCTTCTATTTTCACTGCATCTGGAATGACTTTTAACCTTGGCTTCTTGATAAATCAATTAAATTTCTTTTGCTGACAGAAATAAGAATAGCACTGTTTGCAAACTCATTACATCCCTTATTTGTGAGGGACGTTGGGAATGTGGCTGCCAGAACTGCACCCCCAAAGAGTCCATCCAGAATACCTCAACTTGGCCAAATTTCCACCGACTTTGGTGGCAGGCTGAGTTGTGGAAGGAAAGCCAGTGGGATCCCAGGAGCATCAGGAAGAGCGTGCCCAACAGGTCAGAGACCTCAGCCCTGGGGACACCTCTGGGGTGCTGTGTCCAGCTCTGGATCCTCAGCACAGCAGGGACAGGAGCTCCTGGAGCTGGGGAAGGGCCTGGAGCATCTCTGTGCCCAGGAAAGGCTGAGGGAGCGGGGGCTGCTCAGGCTGGAGAGGAGCCCCAGCTGAGAGGGGCCCTCAGCCCGGGGTGTCCCTGGGTGTCCCTGTCTGTCCCCACGTGTCCCTTAGTGTCCCTGTGTGTCCCTGGCTGACCCTGGGTGTCCCTGTCTGTCCCAGTGTGTCCCTGAGTGTCCCTGGCTGACCCTGGGTGTCCCTGGGTTTCCCTGTCTGTCCCCACGTGTCCCTTAGTGTCCCTGTGTGTTCCTGAGTGTCCCTG
>VYXF01009987.1:0-17095 GCA_013397295.1 Polioptila caerulea | reverse complement strand
CCTGTCTGTCCCTGGGTGTCCCTGGGTGTCCCTGGGTGTCTCTGCATGCAGGGAGGGCAGAGCAGGGCCCAGGCTCTGCTCCAGGGCAGGGACTGAGCCCAGGAACTTCTGCCCTGGGCAGTGCCCACCCTGGGCAGGGTGTGCAGAGAGGCTGTAGAGTGTGTCTCCCTGGGATATTCCAGATATTCCTGTGCCCTGAGCTCTGGGATGGCCCTGCTGGAGCAGGGAGGTGGCACCAGGTGACCACTGTGGCTGTGTGCCCTTCAGCCTGGCCCAGTCTGGGATTCTGTGTGATCTCAAGCAAGCAGCAGCCAAACAATGCCAAGGAAGTCAGAGGACATGGAGCACACTCAGACCAGCTACAGCAGGAGGAGGTTTGGTTCCAGGGTGGATGATTTCTGCTGGTCCAGTTCTCCTGTACTTCCACAGGCAGATGTGTGCCCAGCCTCCACAGCCCTCACACATGCACATGGACACCACTGCACTCATGGAAAGACAGATGACTTCCAGGAGATGAGGAAATCTTTTTGTATGAAATGGAAAGGACCTTAGTGGAGAATAAGGACAGAGAGTGAGGAGCAAGGCACGCTGTGTCCAAAATGAGTTAAAAAACATACAGATGTAGAAACAGGTGTTCAGGATATGTCTTTCCCACCTTACATCCCTTTCCAAGCTAATCCACATTTGAGGACACAAAATACTGTAAGCATTCCTCCTTCTTCCAATACAACTGCACTCATTCTTCCATCCCACAGCTTTCAGCACCAGGCATATTCCATCCACACAGAGCATAGCTTGCATTCCTCCTCCACCACAAACACACATCCTACTCATGGTCTTCCATGCTTGCATATGCACAGTGAGTGGAGAATATTGTACTCACTTAGATATTGGCTGTAGCTCCACGGTGTGTGATCCTCTTCATCTTTGCACGTTCTCCTCAGCTGCGGAATTCCAGACTCCACTGAATTGCTTCTTCTCCTTTAAAAACAATTTGTGATCACAGGGACAAATGGTGACACTTGTTTCAGATACATAAAGATGAGTATGAGGTGGAAACCCCCCAGCTGATCACCTGTACATCCAGCCCAGCAGTGGCTCCACTCACTGAATTAAGTGTTCTGGGACATAAGCCCAGTCACAGTGTTCACCACAGACTATCTGATATATTTGGGCTCCTAATCCTGAGCAGAGCATTTAGAATGAAAATGCTGAAGTGGTAGCAGCAGTAGTAAGGCATGACTGTGGTTTGGTTTTGTCTTGGTGCCTGGCAGACAGACACTCCAATGGGTATTGCAGCATAAATTTGTGTTACCAATTCCTTGTGGTCTCAATACACTGCAAAGGAGTCATCCAAAGGACAGGCCAGGTAAGGACCTCTAATGTCCTGAGACATTTGCACCTTGCTGGATGAGAAAGTGAGGAAATTGTATTTCTACTGAGTCACATTTCCCCAGTTCCATGTGATATAACATCCTTGCCACAGGGATGGGAGAGTTCTGCTGCAGTCCCACCCCTCCCCTCGTGCTCCCTCTCCAAGGGGCTCCTCTACAGCTCTCACTTCAGTCTTCACTGCTCTGAGGGCGTACGAAGTGAAAAGGAGGAAAAAGAATTAACTTGGTATCAGTGGAAATACTACTCCTGAGTTTGCCCCAGCTGCCAGATGTGGAAGTGGTTAGCAGGGGCAGAAGGGCTGCAGGTTTCAGACTGGAGCACGTTTTGGACTGGAGCAGATTTTTGGTTGTCATTGACTGATATTTGTGGGAAGCTCTGAATGTCCAAACCTCCTCAGCCATTCTCTTGGCATCCAGCACAGCATCTGAGGGGGCTAATGCTGGGCTGGAAGCTGCAGATGGGGAGTCTCACCATTAATTCTGCCATTTCACCCTGCACATCTGACCTCTTTAAGAGTGATTTGATGTTTCTTTAAGAAACACCCTGTCTCTATGAAGAAATGCCAACAGAGGAGAAGTTTCAAGCTTGCTATTTTTATTTAAGCTGTTGGAACAGTATGGACATAGTGTAAGTAATGGGACCAGCCAAGACCATGTCTGTCAGTCAGTGACTCAGTCTTCAGATCAGACAGATGCAAGCCCATATAAACAGGTTCAGCCCACAAGTCATGATAATAAATAATTTATTTTCATACATTTCTAAACACCAGATATAGTAAAGTGAGTGTTTTCTTTGGAAGCAGGCAGTACTGGTCGGCTGGATCTGCTTCCCACACCAGCAATAACATGTTCTGAATGAGTGGAAGGAGATTCTGACCACCATTCTGCCAGAGCCTACTTGGTTGAAGACTGCTGAGTCTTAGGAAATCACTTCGAAAGGAATTAATTCAGTGCTCCGAGGTATGTAGCATCATCAGGAT
Source organism: Polioptila caerulea (assembly GCA_013397295.1). Classification (NCBI taxonomy): domain Eukaryota; kingdom Metazoa; phylum Chordata; class Aves; order Passeriformes; family Certhiidae; genus Polioptila; species Polioptila caerulea. The sequence goes on along the minus strand of VYXF01009987.1, from coordinate 14,721 downwards.
CTCATTCCATCACTGGAAGCAGCAGAGAGATGGAGTCAGCCAGGTGGGCATCTAGAGAAAATGGACTTTCAAGGCTTTTTTTCTCATCATTCTGGGATTGCCGAGTCACCCACAACAAATGGAAAATATCCCAGAACTTTAAAAAATTATTTTAGGTCATCTGAGCTGCCACATAAAGCTGGGAAAAGAAATACATGGCAAAACATGGGAACATCTGAGTGCTCCAGGTAAGGAGGACAGCAGCCAGCTCTGAGGAGCCCCTGGGAGCTCCAATGGTCTTGCAGGGCCCAGCTGGCTGAGAGGAGACTGAGTCACTCTACAGATGAAGGAGTTTGGTGTCAATGAGGCAGCCTGATCTCTGATGTTTTAGAGTTTGAGATCCCTGCTGGTCTAATCAAAAATTTTAATATCTTACTCCTTCAAAGGCTCACTGCCCGTACATGAGGTAAAAGTCAATACAGGAGCAAAAATATATGCTCAAATGTGGAGATAAGGTTTCCAAATATTTCAAATCCTCTGTTTGAGTTATAATTAGAACAGAATGAATCAGTAAGCTGGATATGACCTTGCCAGGAGAAAGGAAGAATAAAGCAGACAGTATCTTAAGCAGCATATTCCAGGGTAAGTGGTCTCAGTCTGGTACCCATGCACCTTACTTTGAGGACAAACCATATGAACACAAATCTTTACTCATGATTTAATATGGTCATTTAGGAAGCAAAACAAATAGATATTTATTTTTACTATCATTTAGCTGTGCATGTTTTGTATTTGTCTTAACTAGGCAAAAGTACAAACTGCTTTTCTCACTGAGCTCTCATGGAATTTGGCAGATTTCTGCTGCATCTTTGGATGTAAACCTGGGGTCATACCCACCCTTACTTGTAGCAACCCTATTCACATATTTGCATTTATAAACTGAGATCGTGTCCTGCCTCCATTTATAGATCAAATGCAGTTAGATTGGCAGTGAGAAGTGAAAAGGTTTCTGTAGCTGCTGGAACTCAGAGTGGGCTCTGCAAGCCCCAGCTGCTCGTGGGTTTATCAGCAGCAGCAGCAGTAAAGTCCATTTAAGGGGCTGATAAGCAAAGACATGACCTAACTTCCCTGTACAGCCTGGGATTGTCTGTGGTGACCTCAGGGCTGATGGGCAGAAGAACTCTTTAACAATCGTCACTCCCTTGGGTGCTGCTGCACTTCCAACCCCTGCAGTGGGCAGGAGCACCTCTGCCAACTCAAACACCACTCATCAGAAGGATAACTAATCCTCTGGAGTATCTATGGAATATCCAATGCTGCTTTGAAAAGTGAAGGATTAGGTTGAAGTGTCCTGGAAGAGAGAACCCGGAATGGGTTTATTTGAGGGTTTTGGAAGAGGTAGAAGAGAAGAGAGCATGGAGCAGATTCCTTCACTTGAGATCCTTCGTCAGAAGGACATGTGCACTGAAAAATAAATGGCAAAGAAGGTACCATCACTGACAAATATGGCTACAAGACAGGCTCTCAGGTTCGAGGATCCAAGATATCAAATACTTGGTCAGTCTCAGCAAGCTGGTAAATAAAGAGCAGGGTTTGGAGCTGATCCTCACAAAGGGTGCTTTCAGCCCCAGCTCCTACTTCAATACTCTGCAGCTGGGGTAGGGCACAGTGAGCCTCATTTATGCATCCAGCAGCAGTTTATGACAGGCTCCATCTCATCTCAGGGGTCTGCCATAGACATGCATCGTTGTCCAATTCACAGATTCTTGCATCTAGAAGTTTAATAAGAGCTTCATTTGATTTCTTAATGCATTTCACAGAAAGTGAACATTTTTCCTGGCAGAGCAGAGACTCTGAACTCTTTTATCTGCACCCCATAAAGGGCTGGGATGTCTCTTTGAGCTTGGCCAATAATTTGAAAGTAATTCAGATTTTGTTTTTCCTGCAGGTCTAAATGAAAAGTGAATGTTTTAAGTGGAAGAGTAAGAGGTACATTGAATTTGGAAATATGACCACAGTAGCAGCAGAGCTGTGGAAAAATTCAAGGAGTTACTAAATCTTTAAAACTCGATTGTTTAGAAATAAGGCACATAGTTTTAAATTGACATTTTGGCAAAGCTGTGTAACTTACCCTTCCCATCATATATTTTATTAAACCTTTGCCATATGTCAGGTCTTAACTGGCCAGCAATGTCCCCAGGAGTGTCCTCTGGTTGCCTCCAAACCCACTAAATGACCACAGCACATCTCCAGCCATTGCTCATCAGCACTTGAAGAAGCCTTGGTGCTTGATTCTAAATTCCTGGCAGCAAAGGTGAACTCCTGCCATTTTCCCTTGGCAGTGGGTCCTTGGGAAGGGAGGCCACTGGAGGAGATGATCTTTCTCTCCCATGATACTGCAAGTATCATAAGCTGAGCAGCTTTGAGTTTCTTAAGGCTGAGCTGCTTCTCTCACGCTGTAGGAACAGAAGAACATCTGGTCTTAGCTACTGTTTTTCAACTGGATCATCTTGTGCCTCACTAAAATGAATGAGAAACACATGCAAGCTGTATTTTCAAAAAGTTGTATTTCATTGATGCAACTCAAGTGGTGATTTTCACATGCAATTAGATACAGAGATGTAGACAAGCAACAATTTACACACACACACTGCATTTCCAACGAGGCCCTACGAGCATTCCCAGATGCTTTACAAATGGAAATAGGCACATGGAGAGGAGGCATGGGAAAGTATACACATGTGCAATTGTATCTTCCCACAGCAATGCCTGGGAATTAGAAAGGACTGACTGAGACAATATTTTGGATGTAAAATCTGATGACACTTTCAATTCTGTTCTGCAGCCCCCACTATAAATAATGCTAATTATTAATTATGATCTGCCTACAACAGCACTTCCCCAGGCACTTTGCAACAGGCCAGAGAAAAGCAGCTCAAATCGCCCTGCTGTTTTTCTGCTTTTGAGAAGAGTTTTGGAACAGCTATCAGTGTCCAAAGCACTGCAGGAACAACATAAAGATATCCCCAATACACTGATGAAGAGTAAAAAACTGAAGAGCAACTGGGGCCCTCTGCTTTGGAGCCAGGGTGGGAGAGTTGGGGCTGCACATCCTGGAGATGGGAGGACTCTGGGGAGGCCTCAGAGCCCCTGCCAGTGTCTAAAGGAGCTCCAGGAGAGCTGGAGAGGGACTTGGGACAAGGATGGAGGAACAGGACACAGGGAATGCCTTTAAGTGTCAGAGGGCAGGATTAGATGGGATATTGTGAAGAAATTCTCTCCTGTGAGGTGGTGAGGCCCTGGCATAGGGTGCTCAGAGCAGCTGTGGCTGCCTCTGGACCCCTGGAAGTATCCAAGGCCCGGCTGGACTGGGCTTGAAGCAGCCTGGGACAGTGGAAGATGTCTCTGCCCATGGCAGGGAGTGGAATGCGATGAGCTTTAGGATCCCTTCCAACCCAAACCATTTTGTGAGTCCATGATTTGATGCCTCTGGATAGCTGCACTCACCAGCAGCTGATACCTTTCCCCAAAAATGTCCATAAAGGACACAGGGCGTGAAGGCAGTGCCAGCTGGCTTACAAGTCACAATCTACTGAGCTCCCAACAGCTGAATGCTTGGATGTGCAGGTCCTTCCACATGGAATTACCTGCTGGAGTCCTGGCTGAGAATTTGCAGCAGCCTCTGCTCATTTCTCTAAACAGATCACTTCTGTGACCACCCTTTAGTCCTTGTTTCTATTAACAGGCCAAGCAAGCTTTAAGTGCCAAAATACTAAAGAATTGGAAAAGTTGGTTTATAGAAATGAAAAAAAGGGGAAGGAAAAGAAAAACAAAAGCCAAGTTATTTCCACAATGTTTGCATTCCCATGTCTTAACCACAGCATTCCCAGCACGTGCATTTTTATGGCGCATCTGTAAACCAGCCACGATGCAAAAGAAGCTTTGTAGTGTTTAAGGAAAGGAAAGCTGAGAGGGAGACCAGGGGAGTGGAGTCAGGCAGGGAGGAGCAGAGCACAGCAGCAGGACTCTGCTGTCTCTCTCCTGCAGTCTCAGCCAGGACCTCGCTCTGCAGGTGACCCCGGACAGCAGCACAAGTTCAGGACAGGAAGGTCTGTAAAACTCAGTTACGTAGAGGGTTTTAATTTCCCTTTTAATAGGTTGAAATCGCAGGGCAGGACCAAAATATGTGTAAGTGCCGTTCTTTTGTCCCTGTAGTTAAAACAAAATGAGTCCTACAGGTGTGGTGGTTGCCCAGGTAGGGCGAGGGACTGGAAGGTGTCCTGTGCTGTCCCTGGTGGTGGTCACAGCTGCAGAGAGGGGAGCAGAGGCACCTCTGGTGTTACACAGGATGTGCAAGTGTGGAACATTGCTGATGTCTTTTACTGGAGCATGGACATTTAAGGGATCTGAGCACTTGGACAGTCAGTGCTAGTAACAGTTTATACACCCCTGCAGCCTGTTTGCCACCTCAGCATCTCCTCTAGGCACAAGGGACAGCAGCAGTCCCTCAGCCAGTGAATTCCTGTCCCCAGCAAAGCTCCAAGCAGATGCCAGGAGCCACTTCCCAAGCAGTGAGTCCATCCTGTATGATGGAGCTTCTTTGCTCTCTGAGGATTTTGTCAACAGCTCAGTGTTATTAAAATGTTGCTTTTAAAGTCAATTTCCTTTTCTTTTCTTTATAGTTTATAGAGTGTTGCTGAAGACCCTCTCCCAGCCCAAAATGAGGATCCATTCCAGATTTGCAGTCATATCAGCTCTTGGTTGGTGATTTATTTTAGAGATGCTGGCATAATTAATTACCTGTAGCTCACACACACCTCCCATTCACACTGAATTCCCTGCTGCTAATGAGTCTTCCCATAGAGAAGGAGAGGGTCTGGTCGGTTCACTAAACCCCTGTACGAGTGAATGAGCTACTAAAATTAATCCAGTCTCTGCAAAGACAGAGTGTCCTAGAAGCTGTCAGGCCTTATTACAAATAAAAATGGCTCAACTTCCTTAAACAGAAAATTTCAACCACATTTAGCCAGCACCACCATGCTGATGTTCTTTTTTTCTCCAGTATTTCTCTTTGGGTCAAAATAGTAATGGATTTGTTTTGCCATTATAACTTCTGTCATCTATACAGCACGTTGGCTACACAAGGCAAGGTTTGGCCATTGGTGCCCCAAAAGATACTCGTAAGTATTTGCATATCTGAATTCAACATGTACTGATACTAGAAATGTTTGGAGCAGGGATTACATTTCAGAATTATGAAATGCTGCCTTTGGTACCCAGTTTAAGTGGTGTTTTTGGCAGGCAATGACGGGATGAGCTTTGTCACCATCATACCCTGGTGGGGTATCTTTGTGGGCTGCACTTTTGCACCCTGCATCTATCTGGGTATATCAGTCCATTGCAGAGGCAATAACAGAGCTTGACAGGTACTTGGAGGAGGTGGGATGGACCTTTGTCAACCTGTTAGAGCCATCAGCTGCCCACTAGCCCTCTTTACACAAGACAGCCACAGGAGGATTGGGGTGTGGTGAGTGGACGGTGCCAGGTGCTGGCCTGGGCCCAGCCGGTGGCCACCCCACCTGCAGAGCTGCTCAGGGCAGCCTTTGAACTCTGTCTGAACGAGCTGAGCACTGGCCCCCATGTAAATGAGAGCAGCCTGGAGACTGTTATAAATTACAGGTCTGCTCCAGCCCCAGAGGCAGGCACACATCTGGCTGGGCTCCCCCGGGGCAGTGGGGCTGGACGTGTTGCTCTGGCTCTGTCTTAGTCAGACTTCCCTTTCTGGGGCTCGAGCTGGGCTTGGGCTGTCAGAGCTGGGAAACCTTTTCCATCTTTGCTGGCAATACCAGTCCTGATGTAAGGTGTTGTCAGCTTCCATGCCTAAATTCCTGATGGTGACTGTCCCACTGACCAGCCTGGCCCAGCTAGGGTCACCCTTCTGTCCCCATCACCTGCAGCTCTCTTCAGGATTCCTTGACAGGATCTGCCCCAACACTGTCTCTTATTCTGCCCAGAGTGTGGGTCCAAATCAGCAAAAACACTCTCAGCTGAGCTCCACGTGCCTTCTGAGGCCAGACACCTCTGCTGACCATGTCCAGCCCTCGTTCTGGATTGCTGGGCTGATCTCAGCAAAGAGGCTCAAAGCTGGTGAAGATTCCCCCAGACCAGCATCTCCCACCCCTTGTGTCTTCCCTGCACAGATAAGAAGACAAACCCTGGTCCTTTCTGTTTAAACTCTGCAGACCTGAGATACTGTTCTACAGCTGCTACTGGCTTTTCAGTCAAAAAGGTTTTAAGCTTTTACCTTCTTCTCTAATCACTTAAAAATGAGTTTTTGGAAAGGAAAACAGAAAAGAAGCCAGGAAACTCCCAGTGCAAACCAGTCCTGATAATGTGACTTTTTCCTGGGATGGGACATAAGCAAAGCAAACTAAGGAATTCTCATGCTAACACAAAACGTTTAATTCAGTTCCTCACAGGTGATTTCACTGGTCCTCAGCATGAAAACCCTTCCAAGGACAGTTCCCCTCTCCCAAGTCAGGTGGAGAAGCAGGCCCACCCTGAGGGCAATGGGCAGCACTTACAGGGCTTACACTCCCCATCTCGAATGAGCCATGGAGCCCTGGCCAGTGCACAGCTCTGTTCTTCCTTTAGAATGAGGCAAAAATCAGTCTTCATGTTGGCTTTTCTCAGGAGAAAAGTTCACTTCAGTGCCCATGAGGATCCTGAATCTTCAACTGGCAGAAAAATGACTTGGGAAAAAAAATGGACAGATTTTTTTCCCTGCATATTCAAATTAATGGGTGGGATTTCAGATATATGAGCTGATGTATCTCTTTTCATAACTCTTAACTACATATATGAGTTTTGGAGAATTAAATACTCGGGATCTGGAAAAAAATGCCCATCGTGATGGAATCTGTCAGTCTGATAGCCATCCTCACCTCCCACGTCAGTCCCTTGTCCCAGAGGCTCTGTTCCAAAAGCCTCCTGTCCCAAAAACCAGGGCTTTTCCAAGAAAAGGAAGTGTTTTTACCTTTTATTTTGTTGCACATTTAGAGCTGAATGCAGCTCCCAGGAAATCTTAGACAATTCAGCTGGCCTGCCCAAAACAGCAAAGTTTATCCGTTTGTATCTGTGGTGTGATGATCTGGAGCCCCCCATATGGAAGGTGCTGTGGAGGTAGGGAGAAATTGGATTTTTGAAGTGCAGGGGGTGCCTAGAAGGGGGAGGAGGTCTGTGCATGGCTATGCCAGCCTGGGGAGTACAAAGTGGGTTCCCATATGGTCAATTTTTAGGGTTTCTCCTGTTTCAAATCTGCATAAATGGCCCACTCAAGGAGGCCAAACTATTAAAAACAGCTGACAACGAAAAAGGGGGAGGTGAATGCCAAGCAAGCAGCAAGTAAACTCTGTAACTGAGCTGACAGATGGCAAATTAATGTTGTCAAATAGAAAGAAGTACATAAAGCTAAGGAGCACTATGACCAGATTGCTTTCTTGCACATGAAGTCTTTAATCATATGGATATCCTTCTATTTTTACTCTAATGAGATTGGGAAAGAAAAATAAGACTGAGGCATCAAATTTAAGATGAATTTGCTTTGAATCCACAAGAAATTGAAGCCCTTACAGAAACAAGGAGAATTATTTGCCAGGCAAAATTAGTGTCACAGATTAACTTGTTTGTGCTTCTGAATTTTGACATGTTTATTTTATTGGTAATATTGCTGTAGCCAATGAGAGTAATAGCCAGTGTAGATAAGCAGGCAAAGGAAGTCGAGTGAAAAATTATGTTCATGGAGCTTTTTGCCCCTAGGCAAAGGCAAAAACAGAACCTAGCCCACCAAAACCCTTCCCTCTCATTGGTAAAAGGGGAAAAATAGGAAAAAAACCATTTCTCTTGTAAGGTACAACTTGATGAAATACCAACAAGCCAAGTACATGAACACTAAATTATTATTTGCCCATTGTGGGGTTTATAATGAGACTACAAATTTAATTTGTTTCATGTATTTCTTTAATGGTGAGTGTGAGGATGTCTTTTAATCAAGAGGTTAATGTGGGCTCTGACAACTATTAAGGTATTCACACCTCTGATTAAAGGGAGGATCGGCTGTGTTTGAGCAGGGAGCTCAGTAAACAAATACATCAATCATGGGAAAATCTCCCTCAGAATGTGCACGGCCAGAGAGAGCCGCCAAAGCAGTTAAAAGGAAGCAATTTTCCACAGTGCTTGGAGGTAGGTAATATAAAATAATCCATAATTAAGCTTAATCATGGCTTATCAGACCTTCCTAGGCCTGTGAGCATTGTGGCTAATGTTTAACATATTGCCTCAGCTCTAAGTTTCCTCTGATGCTATTTCATTGATACAACTAGCCCCTTTTATTTGGAAGTGGCAGATGTGATAAATATGTCTGGAGGCCAGATTTGTCACTGATACAACTTGGGATAGCTCAGCAAGTGCTAATATTGAGATCCTCTGCTAATAAAAATTGGGTTTGCTCAGTGGAACCAGTGGAACAATCCAATTTACACAGAAGAGCCTGGCCCAGCTGTTGGACTGGTCAGATCCAAGCCCCTCAGTCTTCCTCAGAGGAGGCTCGTGGGAGAGCACAGCACCTCAAACACCTTCCTAAAGGAGGGGCAGCCGGGGGGGAAAGGGCTCTGGGAACAGGGAACAGGGACAGGAGGAGAGGGAACGGCCTCAGGCTGGGCAGGGGAGGCTCAGGGTGGATAGCAGCAGGAATTTCTCCATGGAAAGGGTGGTCAGGGATTGGAACTGCCCAGGGATGTTTGGAGTGCCCATCCCTGGAGGTGTCCAAGGAAGACCAGGAGGTGGCACTCAGTGCTCTGTGATGGGTGACAAGGTGGGCATGGGGCTTAGGCTGGACTTCATGGTCTGGGAGGTCTCATCCAGCCTTAATGATTCTGGGATTTTGGGATTAGTTTTGTTTTACTGACTTAAGCTAGAAGCTGCTTCAACCCCATGTAAGGCCAGTAGTTGTTTTACTTGAAGGGGAAAGAAGTTTCTACCACAAGTAAAGCTTCACAGACCCTTTTCTTCTTGCCTGCATGAAGCAGGAAACAGCTCTGGGGGTCAGACCTGGGAGAGAGATCGGCTGTCCAGCTCAGGATACAGAAGGTGACACAGTCAGGGGTGGCCAAGGCTGTCTGCTAGAACTAAAGAAGTCTTCTGTCCCCATCCCCTGCTTACATATTAGGAGTATAGAATTCTTCCTTCACTATAATACTGTGGATCTTTCTTTTCGTTGGTTTCTCAGCATTTAACTAAACCTGAGAAAAGTTTTGCAGGCATTTTTTGCCCATTTCAGAAAGAAATCCAGTTTGGAACAAAGTAGGAGCTGTTAGTTAATCAAAATATGCCAGTTAATACTGTCAAAAGAAATGTTCGTATGTACTGAGATGACATTTGCAGAATTTAATATATTATCATTAAAATAAAAAAACGCCATCCTGAAAAAAGGAAAAAGTTCACTGAAATGCAAAGTAACTTAATTTTGATTTAAAAATTTGGAGGAGATATTCTGGAGAGGGGACCTAGTTTGAAGCATCCTGGTCCACTTAGGCAGCTTTTTGGTGGGCTGCAGAAAGGGATTTTCACAGAGCTCCTCTTTTAACTGGCCAAGAGAATATCTGCTGACTGTTCCTCAAACCTACCCTCCCAGCTTTATGTTCAAATGCTGATTCCCAGTTTTTAATCCAGGCCATCATATTTTCCTTTGAGTTTAGGAACATCTGGACTTAGGCAAACCTCCCTTTATCTTTGCTATGGCCTTGCTGAGCCGTGCCAGGGGCTTTGTGAGCCATGTGGGATTTGCAGGCCCCAAAGGCTGTGACTCCCCATGGCACTTGGAGACTGACTCCTGATCCTTTATCACTGAGTTCCCATGGAAAAATCCTGCCCTCAGCCCTGGCACAGGGTGCCCAGAGAAGCTGTGGCTGCCCCTGGGTCCCTGCAAGTGTCCCAGGCCAGGTGGAGCACCCTGGGACAGTGGAAGAAGTCCCTGCCCATGGCAGGGGGGGGCTGCATGGGCTTTAAAGTCCCTTCCAACCCAAACCATTCTGGGACTTTGTGATTCTATAACCCAAATAACAATGGGCCGTTTCCATGCAGCAGAACTGTGCAGTCCATCAGCTGTGCCCCAGGGGAGTTGGGGTTTAGGTGTGAAGGGCTGTAGGTAATGCTGTTATCCCAAATGCTGGGGCCTGGAGGAGGGCTCAGGGTGCTGTTAGCCATCTCCATTCCCTCCTGAGCCTGGCAGGGACAGAGCTGTGCCCTCCTGGCAGAGCAGCTTGTACTTCCCTGCTGGTCCATGGCTTTGGGCTCAGTTCTTCCAGAGCTGTACATATAAAAGAACAGCTCACAAATAAAGCATTTGCTGTTTCTCTGGGAAAAGGAAGAAAAGCTACAAACACCTAGAATTGGTTTTATTATGATTTTTATTTTTTAAAGTGTTTGGATGGGAGCTAAAAGTCTATCACAAAGATACTTCTTTGGCTTTGATTTGACACTAGATTTCACTCAGTCCAATGGAATTTTAATGCTATGGCCAAATACAACATCAAATAATGAAAAACGTCAATGGTAAACATTAACACAAACAGGCATCAAGTATATTAAACATCTTTTAGAATGCAACAGGCCAAATCTGCAAATTGGGAACAGGTCCCTGAGCTGGCACGCTATAAAAGCAGGCTTCAGTTTGCCATCTCCAGGACCTGCCGATGGAATACAAGGAATAACTGAGCTGGAGTCCATTACCTGTTTAGATTAAACTCTTTGTAGCATTGATTCAGTTATTTATTTTGGCTACAAGGCAGCACTGTTCAAACATGGGTGCCTAAATGGGATGTCCATAGCCCAAATCTGCATTAAGAGGACCAAGTTCTTATTCTGCAAGTCTGGCCACTGAGGCCAAGAGCTGAGCCCAAGCCTTGCAAGGCCAGTGTTCAAAATGGGGCCAGATTTTACAAATTCAGGGCCTGCTGTGTGTGCTTGGGGCTTTTCAAAAATGCAGATCCCTGCTAGTTCCCAGGGGTGCATGCAGGTGTGAGGGCTGAGAGCTGACCCAGGCACAGGGAGTGCCCCTGGAGCACAACGTGTCCTGCCCTGGGATGGGCCCTGTCCCTTACCTGTGCTGGGCACCCTCCGTGGGTGACTCTGGCCACATCAGCAACTCCTTTAAGATTGCCCAAACAAACCTGAAAACTGCCACAGTTCTAGTTCTGTCCACATGAAATGGTTTCATTCACTTCTCTTTCACTGCCCAGGCTTTAAGGTGTTGCTGCTATGCATTCAGGTTGTAGGGATTAATGGCTAGAAAGCATCTGATGAAGGTTCAGCTCTCCTGGTTTTGGGGACACTGAGTGGTTTTTGGTGACAACGAGTCCAGCGTTGGAGACGTGCACTGGACTGAGGAGTGGTGCTCCTGCTTTACTCAGTAAGTAAATAATAAATAATGCAATAAATATGCCCCATAACAAATCTTCCATTAAAATAATGCCTTAGCTCTAGAAGCAGTTCATGCATGAACCCCCACAGCATGCAAAGGCACAGACATGTCATCTGAGCATTACATACTTCTCTTGGCAACCAAGCTGGATCCCAAATGCCAGCTTCCAGCGGGGTTGTTTTCCCCACTTTGATTTTTAATTATGGATCACATGGAAGGATGGAGAGGAAAGGCCCAAGTTTTGGTTTTTTGGTTTTTTTTTTGGTTTTTGTTTTTTTTGTTTGTTTGTTGGGGTTTTTTTTTTTTTGTCCCTCATTTAATAATTTAATTTGTATTCTGATCTTCAAATCCCAATAGCATCATGTGAAGTAGAGAAACACGGCGGGGGAGGAGGGATAGGGGAGGGAGCCAGGGCTTTCTATTTCCATATGGTAAGCCTCTCTTCCTCGTGATCACAGCTTGTCATCTGTCTTCTTTTAAACTTCAGATCCCCTGTAAAAATCTTCCCAGCAAAGAACAGGCCATAAATGTGACATAAAGACAGTCCAAGTGAAGAGATTACCATGGGGTAACGATGAAGCATGATTTCATTACAGGATTTCTTTACACACAGGCATGGATGCAAGAACAACCCAGTCCCCAGGAACTATGTGTTTCTGGAGTGGTGCACAGCAGCATGAGTGTTATTAATATTCTGGGCAGATTAGCCTGTGCATTCCCCTTCAATTTACTTGGCAGACAAAATGATTCATGTCTTCCTCATAAACCGAGATACGATCAACGACCACCTTGATTTACCTGGGTTTAAAATCGATCATCGTTGTGGCCCAGCTGAGCCTCCAGCCCCACTGCATCACCCTGCCAGGGACCACTCAGTCTTAATATCCAACCAGCTGAAGGAAAGAATTTTTTCTAGTTTAGAGACTTTCTGTAAAGTAACAATAATGTCATCTCCTGATGTGCAGCCATGGGAGAACAGAACACATATTGCACCTGGGTTTTTGTGCTCCAAATGTTGCTTACATACAACATTTCTGAGCATCTCTCTTGAATTATTTCACACAAACTGCTTCAAAAATGAAGTGAATAGTTTGTAATCTAACTCAGTGTAATGCAAGGATCCCTCCACTGATCTCTATGTATGCCCCTCTCAGTGCTGCAGTGGGTGGGGGACAGCACTCACAGAAGCCCATTTGTCCTGAAAACCCTGGTCATCATTAAAACATCATGATTTCTGCAGAAAGACTTCCCTTCTCTCCTGGGCTCTGCTCCTGCAGGAATGGTTTGTACTGGTGATGAAGCAGGAGTGCAACAGGCTGAGTCTGGCAGCAGGACAAGAGCTGGGGAGCAGCAAAGGGGGTGCTCAGCCCAAGACCCTCCCCAGGTGTGAGCAGGGCTCCAGAGCCCCTCAGAGCCAGGCCCCAAGCAGCTCCTGGGCATCATTGGCATGGGGACAGCCAGCCCAGTTCCCTTTCTGTAAGGAGGAAAATCCTTCACTGAAATGGAGACCCACTGAATGGGAATTCTGGGCTTGGGTCAGGGCGTATTTCCAATTTTAGCTTTGCAATCAGCTGCTGGAGGTCCCTGCATCCTGACATAGCCAAAGCATGTCCCTGTGTCCAAAGGAGTTCCATACCAGAGCCATCCTTTCTATCTTTCTCATCCCAGAGATGCTGCAGAGCAGATCCAGAGGTGGAAGGAGCATTGCTGTGGAACAGCCTTGACACCCAGCTCACAGTCCCATGAGGACTTGGCTGGAGGCAGCTCAGACCCTCCAGGCATGGTGGTGTGGAGACCAAAGCTCCTGCTGGGAGCTCCAGCCATGCAGCCCTCAATTCCCACTGCTCCAGCCATGCAGCCCTCAATTCCCACTGCTCCTGCCCCTCAATTCCCACTGCTCCTGCCCCTCAATTCCCACTGCTCCTGCCCCTCACCTCCCACTGCTCCTGCCCCTCAATTCCCACTGCTCCTGCCCCTCACCTCCCACTGCTCCTGCCCCCCAGCCCTCTCCAGCACTGCTCAGCAGGTGCCTCTTTGTCGTCCCTTCCCACCTGTGAAGGTGCAGATGGAGGTATGGGGTTAGCCCTCTGCAGTCCGGGCTGCAGACAAATCCAGGTCATGGCCCTCCCAGGAGCCCCAATGGACCTCCAGGAACTCTTGCAGGATGCAGAGTGCCCAGTTGGCCCAGCCCTGAGGGCCACGGCAATATGGGCTGTGCCAGGGTTTCCCAATGTTCCTGCTCTGTTCTGATGAAACATTATACAGAAAGATATAGGCAAAGCATTATGCTTACAGCCTTTGCCAACAAGTTATGTTTTAATGTAATTTAACTGTAATCTCAGAGTGTTTTTGTTAGCTATAATTAGTAAAATATGTCTGTTTTCTGTGTTCCTTGAAGACGTCTGAACTCCTGCCAGTTCCCTATAGTTTTCCTGACATGCAGTGTAACAAGCAGACCACCAAAATGTATTTACCAATAACTGTTTATTTACATTCCATGAAATCTAATAACATTTGCTGCCTTCATTCGGGATAAATGCTGGCCAAAGTGTAAAGCATAAAAAAATAAACACTGCCTTACTCTCTAACCCAGTCCACAGAATATTTTATTTTTGCTCAATTTGCCCTGCCTGTTAGCATTTTGGCATTCTGCTGCCAAAGCAGAAGTTTTAAAAAAAAACTTTAAAAAGGTTGAAAAAGTTCTGCAATGTATCTTCCTGTTCAGTCCAAAATTTTGCAGGGATTTCCTGGACCTTTTATTTTTCATTTTAAAGTCTGCACGAGGCTGGTATTTCATTTCTTTGTTTTCAGCTCTCTCAAGCATTTGAAACCATCCTGCAGTGAAAATATCCTGGGCACCGAACAGCAGCAGTGGTTGGTGTTGCACCAGTGCCAGTGTAAAGCATTGCTCCTTCTCCCACAGTCATTGGCTTTGCTGGTGTAAAAATAATCAGAATTAGGTCTGTATCTTGTTACTAACCAAATCTGCTCTAGTTCAAGAAAGTGTAACGGAGGGCAGAATTGTCATCTCAAACCTCAAACAGGTTCCTCTGCTCTGGTATCTGGTTTTGGTTATCTGAGTACATGCTTGCTCCCAGCCCAGCAAGATCAGATGGTGCAAGGAGGAGAGTTCACATCTAACAGCTGTGGGAAGCACCCACAGCTGGCAGAGTGTGAGCCCAGACTGTCACTGTCAGCCATGCGAGTCCTGGCCCAGCAGGGGAGAGAGAGGGCTGGGCCGAGCCTGGCCCTGGAGGGTGAGC
>VYXF01009985.1:299861-331167 GCA_013397295.1 Polioptila caerulea | reverse complement strand
CCCCCACAGACCCCTGGGTTTCCTCACAAGTTTTACTGGACAAGAACACCAGTTTTAACTGCCTCAGGTGCACATAATTAGGCTTCTAAAGATTAATTCAATGAACGTGAAATATGTAACTTGTAAAATTATTAAAACAAATCATCAGTGTCACTAAAATAAGTTACTGACTGTGTAGGGGTTAACTGTTTGAAATGGTTTTACTCCCACCTGACTCTCTTGCTTCATAAAAATCAGATTATTGTTGTACAAGCAGAACCCAGAAATATTAATTAAAATAATTCATCAGTATAACCAATGAAATCAGACATGTTCTGAGATTACCTATCTAGTCTGTTAATTTACTTTTAAGTTGTACTACCATATGGTAAAATCTGGTCCTAAAAAGCATAATTGGCAATAAAAGGCTTTATTGCTCTAGGGTGTAATAGCAAAGAAATAAAAGTTATAAAGTAACATTGATAATCGCATTTAAGAACAAGGAGTTAAATGTATTTTCTTCATTTTATTCATGTTATTGCCACAGCAGAATATCCTCTTGAATAGGCTTGAGCTTGACATCCTTGTACTAAAAAAAAAAAAAAAAAAAAAAAAAAAAAAAAAAAAGATTTTTTAAAATTTTTTNNNAAAAAAAAAAAAAAAAGGTAGAGTATTTTAATGTTTTCAGTTAAAAACATCCATAAAAGCATTGTCAGAGAGGGTAATTTTTAGTTTTTTGACTGTTGCTTAGAGTCCATGTGGTGACTGTGTATATAGTGATGATAACCTATTAACCTATTTAAGCTTTAAGTAGGACTTAAAGCTTTGCAAAAATCATATAGTGATTTGAGCAGAAAGCTATTACTTCCCTGTGGAAAGAGAATATTCAGTGTCTTTGGAATTATTTGCAAAGGAATTATAAATGTAATGGTTTTAATTATATTACATTATATTGCATTGTATTGTATCATATTTTACTATATTGCATTATATTTATATTGTATTGTATTATATTATATTTTTAATAAAAGTAAAGCCAGATTAGAACTCCATATACAAGCACTGAAAACTGAAAAGCCTGGTCCTGGTAGTAAAATACTTTTTCATTTTCTTGGACTCTTATTTGTTGGTGAAATATTTGCTCAAATAAGGATGTTAGGAATGTGATCACACTGCATCGAAGAAGGATAGCTTATTAGATTAATAGATCTAAATAATAATTTTAAAAAGCTTATTTGATTAATAAATATGAGGGAGAGTGTTTTCTAAAATGGAATGTTTGCCACTATGGCATTGTGCCCACATTTTGCAGCTATAGAGCATCTGGAATAGTCCTGGTAGACCTACACAAATCATGGCACAAAATGTTTCAAATATAAAATGCCAACTGTATGTGCCTGCTGAGTTTTCTTGTGGCTTGTATTAGTGTTTTTGAGATCAGACTTGTTTCTTCTGAGGATTTCTATTTCCTTTAAAACACTTCATGATCTTAAAATACTGCTCAGTAGTAATTCAAACGTAAACCAGTCACTTAATTACATGGGCTCACTGCCTTTGGACAAATAACAGCAGCTGTTTGTACCATGGGTCAAGGCAGCTAAGAAATTTGACAAAGACATTTTTATTTTAAACATTCATTGTTCTTCCAACTTGTGTAAAGATGGACTCAAAGGAGAGGAAGCAAATAGAAAATGAACCAGGCATGTGGGTAACATGGAAAATGAAGTAATAAGGGGAATAAAATCTATGGCTACATTAATAGCTCGGATTGTATGGAGCTCCTGAGTGTGGTCTATGCTCCTACTCTTACCCAGGCTGTCTGAGTCCTGAACCAGCTCCAGTCCAACTGGCTTCAGAGCTACGGCTTCTTCTGTAAACTGAGGCACAATGCCTATGTAACCAGAAATGTTATTTGGCAAAGTTCATGTCTGAGACTTGATGAGACTGTAGTACTTGTACTCATGCAAATCAGTGATGCTGGATGAACCACTCGGTTTCATTCTTGTGTCAAGTCTATCCCTTTGTGTGTTTAAATTCTAATATTATCTTTGTGCTTGGTTAGAAGTTCTAGGCATTTTTGTGGTTTATGTTTTATTATATACATGGTGTTTTTGAAGTGCTGAATTACACTGGCCTGCTCTTCACTGAAAGTCTAATTCAAATCCTTCGTATATCTGACTTAAACATTTAAAGTTTTCCAGGTGCCTTGACGCTAATAGGAATATGAAACATACTGTTCTTTAAACAATGAGAAAATCCTTGCACAATAATGTTACATGAAATGAGAATAAAAAATTTAGTAAGATTTTATGAAAGAAATATCTTTGCAAGGTGACTAAGGACAAACTGTCTTTATTGGATTGTAGTGTAATATTTGTGCTGCACTGGCACACAATATTAGATTTTATGTGTAACATAAATGCTAAAGGAATTAGTCTCCATAATAGTCTGAAGTCTCAAGTAAGTAGCCATACAGACAAATCTGCAGTAAAAGACTTGAGAAATGTCAGCTGAGATTTATCAATCAAACATACAAGTTAATATATTCTGACTAATTAGAAATCTTTCCTGCTGTGTATATTCAGAAGCAGAAAGTCTCATTTTGCTTTGTGAGAGGAAGCAGGAGTGTATCTGTTGCTAATCTGTGTTGTGTGGGAGGAGGTGGCTGGTAGAGCAAGTACTGCAGAGCCAGAACTCTGACTTCAACAGGAAACAGGTAAGGGCTCTTTCCCACTGTGCAGGCAGGAAATGTTAATAAACATCCAGCCACCTCAAGAGGGATAAGGCTAAAAAAAACGAATAGGGGCCAAGAAGGCCAAGGCAAAGATGGAACTGAAGTTGGAAAGGGACAAAAATAATAACAGGACTACTGCAGGTACATTAACCAGTAAAGGAAGATTGGAGAAAGAGTATTCCAACTGATAAACAATGCTGGAAAACTGGTAATAACAGATTAGGAGAAGGCTGAAGTACTCAGCAACTTTTTTGCTGCACTCTTTAATGGCAAACTCTCTTCTCACACCTGTTGACTGGCTGGACAGCAGGATGGATACTGGGGGAGTAGAGCCCCTCCCACTGTAAGTAAATATCAGGTTCATGACCACCTGAGGAACCTGAATGTACATAAGTTTGTGCGACCTGACAAGATGCATCAGGAGTCCCGAGTACTTGGCTAATGTAGTTGCCAAGCCATTCTCCCTGAGATTTGAGAAGTCTTGACAGTCAGGCAAAACCCCTGGGGACTGAAAAAAGAGAAACACTCTACCCATCCCTAGAAAGGATAGAAAGGAGGACATGGGGAAGTTTGAGCTGTCAGCCTCACCTCTGTGCCTGGGAAGATCATGGAACAGATCCTTCTAGAAGCTCTGCTAAGGCTCATGGAGGAAAGCCAGCACAGCTGCCCCAAGGTCAAGACCTGCCTGACACATCTTCTATAACAAAGTGGCTCCAAAGTGGACATGAGTGGGCCCTGTGTACTTGCAGCCCAGAGGGTAACCATACCCTGGACTGATTAAAAAAAGACCCAGTGGCCTCTTATATTGGGATGACTCCATCAGTCATCCAAGAGTTGCAAATGTAATTTATCTGAACTTCTCTAAAGCCTTTGACAGAGTCCTCCACAACATCCTTCTCTGTAAATTGGAGAGAGATGGATTTTAAGAGTAGAGTTAGATGAATGAGAAAGTGGCTGGATGGTCCCATCCAGAGGGTAGAGGCCAATGGCTCAGAGTCTTGATGCACATCAGTGGCAAGTGGTTTCCCTCAGGGGTCTGTACTGGGCCCAGTGTTATTTAATATCTTCAGCAATGACACAAATGAAGGGGTCAAGTGCACCCTCAGCAAGTTCTCAGATGACCCCAAGCTGGGTGGTGCAGCTGACACTCCTGAGGGACAGGATGCCATCCAGAGGGCCCTGGACAAGCTCGAGCAGTGCCCCATGGGAATCTCAGGAGGTTGAACAAGGCCAAGTGCTGGTGCTGCACCTGGGTCAGGGCAACCCCCGGTGCCAGCCCAGGCTGGGGATGGACAGATCGAGAGCAGCCCTGCCCAGAGGGACTTGGGGGTGCTGGGGGTGAGAGCTGGACATGCCCCAGCCATGGGCAGTGCCAGCCCAGAGAGCCAAGTGTGTCCTGGGCTGCAGCCAGAGCCCCGTGGGCAGCAGGGCAGGGAGGGGATTCTGCCCCTGTGCCCCGCTCTGCTGAGACCCCACCTGCAGAGCTGCCTCCAGCCCTGGGGTCCCAGCACTGGGAGGACAGGGAGCTGCTGGAGAGAGTGCAGAGGAGGGACACCAAGGTGATCAGAGGGATGGAGCTCCTCTGCTATGGGAAAGGCTGAGAGAGTGGGGATTGTTCAGACTGGAGAAGAGAAGGCTTCTGGATAACCTAATCCCAGGCTGAATTCCAGTATTTGAAAGGAATCCAAAAAAAGATGAAGAGAGGATTTTTAAAGAAGAAGCATGTAGAGACAGAATGAGGGGCCAGTGGCTTCAAACTGAAGGAGACCAAAAATAGAATAGATAATATGAATAAATTCTTTCCTGTGATGGTGCTGGGGCACTGGCACAGTTAGCCCAAAGAAGTTGTGGCTGCCCCATCCCTGGCAGTGTTCAAGGCCAGATTGGATGGTCCTGTGAGCAGCTCTGAGCAGCCTGGTCTGGTGGAAGCTGTTCCTGCCCAAGGAAGAGGGGTTGGTATGAGATGACTTCTAAGGTTCCTTTCAACTCAAACCATTCTACGATAAATTTAAAGATGCACCCTGAAGATTGAAGCAATTCTGGTCTATTGGTGAGTGTGTTAAGTAGATTCCAGAACACCTAGTGTTCTTGTGTTTATAATGTGCATACTACAGTGATCAATACTGTAGAAAAACCTACACAGATAACTTTTCAGTATTCTGGTGAGCTTCCCATTCAGGTCACTGTCTTTGAGCTAACTGTGCATTTATGTTTAATAGTGATGAAAATGTTTCACACAGGTGATAGAGTAGATTTTGCTGTCCCTTGGAGCATCTGATAACCTTGGATAAAGCTGAGCTGAGATATAATTTTCAGTCCAGTCAGTTTTCCCAAGTTTAATTTTTTTATATGCTGCTTCACTGAGGCACAATGATATCATTCATGAGAAAATTAACTTCTTTACCAATGGCAGGATTAAATGGATATTCAGGTGGTTGCTCAAGCTTTTAAATGGAGATTGCCCTGAGTAGGCCCTTGCTGTTTTAGGACATAGGAATAAAGCTGTATGTAAAAGAGTCCATTTGTTTCAATTTACAGAGTATCATATTTCAACTGTGAATGATTAAATCATCATCATATATATTTGATACAAGTCTGCCAATGGACTATTAATGCTAGAGAACTAAGGCATCACAGCAAAAGTTATTTGTGTCTCCAGATCTAAGACATGTTACCCTTTGGCTTTATTTGTTAGCAAATTGTGCATGACTTACTTGTCCTGTTGTAATAAAAATCCCAAATATATAAACTTGTTCAGGAAGAACAAGAACAAGAAAATTGACATTGAGACATTTTTTTCTACCAAAACATGGCTAATTTGGCAGCACTTGGGCTTTGGTAATCAGACTGACATCTGATTTTCAACTACAATAGACCTAAAAGTAGAGAAAGTAATGCACATTAAAAAAATAATCCTTTATGCATTGAATCAGTAGGTGTTGTAGAATCCAAGGAACAATATATGTTAGGGGGAATCCAGCTAGAAATAAACTTGACAGAAAAGAACCTGGGGGCCTAGTGGACAGCATGTTCAATATGAGCCAGCAATGTGGCCTCCAGAGCACAATATCCTGGGCTTATTATAACAAATAATATCCTGGACATCATCAAGCCAGCAGGGGTAGGCAGTTGATCCTTTCCCTCTGCTCAGGACTGGTGAGGTCACATGTGGAGTGCTGGATGCAGTGCTGGGCTTCTTACCAGTGCAAGAGACACAAAGATGTTTAAGGGACTGGAGTACTCACAAAGGAGGAAAGGCTGAGAGCTGTAGAAGAGAAGACTCAGGGAAGTATTACCAGTACATGTAAAAATCTGCAGAGTGGGTGCAGAGGATGGAGCCAGGCTCTTTTCAGTGGATTCTGAAAATATCAGAATCAATAAGCATTATTTAAAACACAGAAGTTCCATCTAAACACAAGGAAACATTTATTCTCTATGAGAATGACTGAACAGTGGGACAGGTTGCCCAGGGAGATCAGAGAATCTCCATCTCTGAAGATACTAAAAAAACATCTAAAGATGGTCCTGTACTACAAACATTATGTGGCTCTGCTTAAGTAGGGGAATTGGACAAGATGGTCTCCAAGAGGTCCCTTCCTGCCTCAACCATTTAGTGATCTGTCAATTTAAAAAAGTGTAGTTCAGTGTCAGTGCCATCGACATATTAACAACACCTAGCTCATCTCATCAGACTTGTATTTCCAGAATAGGGCATCATTCAAAGAGGAGAAAATCTGGACATAAGTACATAAATAGTGTTGAGAATATTGCATAAGCTATACCTGTGAGTTGCAGTAAGTCAGGGATGTGGACTCAATGACATATAATTCTATTTGACATTGAGTCATAAATCTTCTAAATAAATATCTTATATCTTTAATTCTGAAGAGATTTCGAAACCAGTGAAAATTCAAACTGACATATGGTTATTTGAACTACTGGACTGTTCTGTGCTGTCAAATAATAATTTTTTTTTTGTAAATTTAAGAAGTGTTAAGAGGGGAATTAATTTTTTTGTGTGTATCCTCAGTGTCTGAACATTCCACAGATGAGGTGTGTTGTGCAGCCCCCAAAAACCTCCAAGTTTATTTTTACCATTTTTTTTTCTACTTTTCACTAGAAAAGTGCTTATCCTCACTTCTAAAACCTTGCACACTGTTTGAAGTAGGCATTTAACTCCTGAATTCATTTGGATTTTATTCTGGGAAATTATACCAACCCTGAGATTTCTTACTGGCAAATTGGCTGAAATGACAAATTAATTTGGTCTTTGCAGAAATCCTCACTTAAGCTAGAGGTTAATTTTTAACTGTTGGAGCATCTACCCCATCCTGTACCTGTCAGCTCCTTTACCTTGGCTTAAGAGGTGAAGGCAGATAATATTTATAAAAAGATCCCATTTTTTATGTATGTCTTAGGTAGCTAAAGTATACATACATAGAGAATATTACTCCATGATTTCAACAAGTTAGAACGATAATATAGTTATTAATTGTTATAATTTTTGCTGTTTAGCATCAGAAAAAAAAAAAAGTTTCCTTTATTGAATGGTTTTGCAAAACTTCAGTAGACATGTATTACTCTCTGTTTCATATTAGAGAATTACTGAATACGACTTTTTTTAACATTATCTGGACGTTTTACCACTAAGACTAGTCAGTTTGAAAGAAAACTGAGCATATCTGAAAGCTAGAATATCAAAGTGTTGGAAAATTGTTTATTAGCATACCGCACATTTCAATTTAATTATTTTGTTTAATAACTTGGACAATATTTGTTGTTTTGTAGTCTAGTGATATTTTATCCTGCCACTGCGACAGCATTAACTGCTTTGCTGGTTGATATTTCCTCAGACAGTATTCAGGGTTTTTACTGCTTGTCCATGATTTACTGACTTCTGTAGACAATGTATCATACAGTCCCTCTTAAAGTGCTTTTTTGTCATATGGTCTCCTTTCTAGAGATTTTGCATCTTTCGTTATCTCATTTTGTCCAGAGATCCTCTGAGAAGCCCAGAGTGAAGAGAAACCAACACAGTGCTGCGGGACCCACAGGTGGTGACTATTGTCTGCTGAATCTGTCTCTCTGTCTCTGTCTCTCTTACCTTTCTTTTCTATTTCTTTCTATCCCTCTACCTCACATTTTGCTGTAACATAAAATCTATAACTTTGACTTTGGCAGATGGTCTTGTTTGCACCACAGGTAGTGGCACTACTCGATAATCAGATCTTAGCAAACATTCGGGAATGAAAAACCAGCTCAAAAGTTACTTTTGTCAGATCAATACACAGCTGGAGATACTGATTTCTTACTGGTACTCATCTTCTAAATGAACTGTGGTTAGGTGATTTACTTTGTTCAGCCTATCCCAACCTATCAAAATGTTACTTACTGCTTTGCTATATTTTATAATTTTGAAAAGTTTTGGGTTTTTTTTTGTTTTGGTTTGGTTTTTTGTTTTTGTTTTTTTTAATAAATCAGGCAAGGTCCTCTTTTAATTTCTTATTTTGGATAGATTCTTTCTCAGACACTGTGTTTCTGGAATGTTTCCCTGGATGATACTAGGAAATATATTAAACACTAAGAATTCTTGCTTGAACGCTAAATACACATTTAATGTCACTCATATTTTGATGCCCTTAGCTATTTTATTCATGTATTTTTGATAGATTTAAGCTTTTTCTTCTTATTACATTTTATGTTTTCCACAGTAAATGAACACAGCTCTGAAGCAATTCACATCAAAATAGCACAGATCCTACCATGCATAAACATAGCATGCTTTAAATATTTACAGGGCTACAGTTTAGTTAATAGTTTCGCATTCAGTATTTCTTTTCTGTGATAGAAAATAAATCAGCCTTTAGACTGTGATATTTAGCTTTCCTACCGATGATCTGCTTTATAGGTTTTGAACTTTACATTTAAGAGTTTGTCCTTTACCACCTTCAGGTGAAATTTTGACTGTAATAAATGTAGTAAGTGACTACACCTTCCACTGTATTAAAAACCTTCACCAAGTATTTCAGAAAAGTTTGCAATATTTGACTGAAATAAAAAGTAAAGAAACTTTTCTTAATATTATGGAAAGAGCCTTGTAGTTAGCTCCACAAAGCTTTGATGACTTTGTGTCATGGATTTAGCCCATCTGGAACTTAGGTGCCACAGAGCTGCTCACTCAACTCTCCTTTCTTTACCCCCTGGTTTAGTGGAAGGGAGCGAAGAATCAAAGCAAAATTTGTATGCTTGGATAAGAACAGTTTAATAATAAAAAAATGAAGTAAAATACAATAATAATGCCACATGATAATAATAATAAACAATAAACAATAAAAAGGGAAAAACTAGCGATGCACAATGTAATTGCTCACCACCTGCTGATCCCCCTTTCCAAACCCAGATTGCCTGCCCTTCCAGGAAGCTCCCCACAGTTTATACACTGGGCAGGATGTGCTATGGGGTTGGAATATCCCTTTCTTCATTTTGGGTCCTTGACTTAGGATAAACATAGCTTAGCAAAACCTGAAATACCAGTGCATTATCACAATTCTCATTCCAAACCCAAAACTTAGCACTGAAACACTACCGAGAAGAAATTAACTCTATCCAAGAGGAAACAAGGACATTTTGCCATTTTGCCATGGGCTTTATGTTGTTTTGTGGAATTAAAATTATTATATAGCTTAATGAAAAGATCTGGAAGCAGTGTGTTTGCACTGTTAATTTACAATCAGTGATGACAAACATGCATAAGCTGAATTTTAAACTGACAAATAGCACCCAGCAAGCATTTGTCTGCCATACTTAAATGTCCTTTTTTATCTGCAACTAGCATGTTCAAAAAAACATTTGCATATAGGAAGAAAGTCAAGCATGAGAAAACTACAGGCAAAGCACCTGATGGAAAACCAAGGAGCTATTCTGACCATTTATCTGACAAAAACAAGGTTCAGATTTATCTCCCGCATTATTTCCATTTAGCTGGCTTTGATGAAAAAAAATGAAACCATTAGTCCTAGGACAAACTGTGTTTTTCACTGTTATATTTAGATTTTTACCAAGATACACTAGTGCTCAGGACTTATTAAACAAATGCATGTGTTTTTCCTGTATGATTTACAGAGCTTGAGAAAATCCCATATTCTTTGTAATGGGCTCCTTGGGCATATGTTTGACAAGTATAAGAAACTAGCAACTGAACACTCTCTACACTTGAAATCATCTCTTAACGGCAATTCTGTGAAGCTTAGCTGCTTAAATGCCATCTGCTGCAGGAAACATGAAATGCAGTAATGTCTGAGAGGATCTTAAATGGAGCCTTTAATAATGAAGTCTGACTAACTTCAGTTACTCTTTAACGCTGCATAGCTATGATAGAACTTCATTTCATAATTTACTCTTATTCTTGTGGGAAACTGATTACCAACAAACAATTTAGTATTTATTTTCACTGGACAGCCTTAAGTACAAACTGGCAAAGTCTGCCTTCTGTGTAATTGCCTGTCAAGGGTGACTGCCATGACTGAATTGGTTTTAAGCATTGGATTTTATATAACCACAGTCATTTCTCTATATAGCTCTTTGTGCATGGTTTACCTAAAAAACCTGGACATTCTATGGAGTCTTGATGAGCATGTTATTCTGAAGGTCCTTGCAAAAGACACTTTCCTAGAAATAAATCTCCTAATTTTGTGTCAGTTCATGGTTCTGGAATTAAGAGAAGCTACCTCAAATGGCCAAAGCGAGTCAATGGTATAAAAGTAAAATGACCACAAATTTCGTTCTAGCCAATATGAAAAAAAAATCACTTAGAGGAAAGCCTATGCATATGATTCAAAATTCATGTTAATTTTGCTTGATCTCTGTAAAAGTGATTTTTGTCATTTGTTCTTCATTTTCTCCCAAAATTTACACCTACAAGCTAGGAAATAATATACTACTGACTGCATCATATATAAAATACAGATGCTTTAGCTTCATTACAAGGATTCTTCTTAGATATATTGCTTGGATCCAAGGTCATTAAGTAACTCATTCTATAGCCAAAAGTGTGTCTACCCCTTTAAATTATGAATAATGTAATAAATAGGTGTATCCCAAGTTTGATAATATGGATTTCAGTAACCATTGTTTAAAAACAGTTGAACATCCTGATAAGGCATATTTCCAGGTGATGTTGCTTATATAATTAGATCTTGTAAATACTTTTGTATCTAGATCTTTTAAATACTTTTGTATTTCATGAGAGAATTTGGCCAATGTAATGATACTAGAGATGTGATTGTATTGTTCAAATTCAGTTTAATTTTTAATTTAATTTACCTTCCTACTAAGGAAGGTAGCAAAAGAACAAAGCTTCCTAGTCCCCAACCAAAATTTTCTATCTACAGAGTAATAACAAGGAAATAAATAATTTTTATAGTATTCACACCTATAAGAGTTAAGTTAAATGCCATTTTATAAAGAAGGAAGTTTCTAAAAACCAGAATGTCACAATTTTGTGAGAAGCCAAACACTGGAATCCTCCTTAGACATGTTGCATGAATAGCTTCTTTCAAAAGGTAACTGTATTAATGCTTTACCTTTGAGGAGACAAAAGGTAAATCTCCTGAACCACTTTCATGCTTTTATTACACTCTTAAGTTCACAACCGTTATCAAAACAACTTCTGCTGATCTTATGTGTCACTTTGATTGCAATAACTCTTGTGTCATGGCTGTTTAACTTCTTCATTTCCATAAGAAATAGGCAAGGAGGTAGTAGTTTTCTCCTCAGGTTTAGGCTTTATTCTCATTAGTACCAAGCCTTCTTGTATTCTCTCATGGTGTTTCAGATTAAATAGCTGTTGGCAATGCATTTGTTTTATTTTTTAATATTTTTTAGCACCCAAAGAGCCAAAGTTAAACAAAATATGCCATCTAGTGTTCTGGCAAGCAAGACACTTATCCCAGAAAAAATATTTTGTACCATCTCTTCATTTCTCTATCTTGTATTTAAAAGAAAATCAAGTTTATTTCTAGAATATATGACCTGTGGATCTGTTGAAAGAATTGATGACATGACTAACCCTTGCATCTACATCACTTCTAAGGAATATGGCAAAAGTAAAAGTGTTACAGGAAGGCTCAGAATCCTATGAAGATTTGAATTGACAGCAACGTCATTCCTAGCTTCATGATCTCAAGTTGCAAGATGTTGCAATGTTTTTTACTTCATACTTCACAGAATTGTGTTCTGTGTGGAGAACTGCTTACATTATATTTGCATTCATTTTCCTGTAAGAACAATGTGTCAGATTGTTTTCTCCTTACTGAGTTAAGGAAAAGACAGATAAGTATCAAAAAGCCACAAAACCCCATCCCAGAAATGTAAGAACGAGAAACAGAGGTAATCAGGTTCCTCTGGAAAACACTGAATTAAAATTGTCCTTCAAAATGTCATAAAAAAAGTAAAAACTCCAATTGTAGGATGGGAAAGAACTTTCCATTTTTCTAGTGAGACTACAAAGATTTCTTGTAAGTAAAAGTGTATGTGGAAAGGTGTTTCAGGGTGAATTCTCAGTTTTCAATGTTATGACCCTTAGCAATATCTCTGCATTATTATTTAAGACGTGTACATGTAATTATTTTTTCTGTTAAGTTCTTCTCCTTTGATATCAGTCTGGTTTTTTTTCTGCCTGATTGATGAGAAATAACCACTGCATTGATGTTTGCAGATGGACAAGGGTAAAGATTTCTGATCTTCTAATTTATGAGAAATAAGAAAGGAATTACTGCCCACGTTTTTAGTCAAACACCATGTCTCTCAGTTTTCTAAGTATAAGAAACCCGCTGTCTTCAGGCAGTTCTGCTTCTCTAGGGATCCCTTGTCTCAAGAATCCTGCCCAACAATATTATTAATCTTGAAATCAGAAAATCAAGTTTCCTGAACAAGACAAGAACATGTGCTCAATTTTCTTACCAGACACTGCTGATGGGGACTCAGCTTTTGTTCTGTGAGGACAAGTGTTTAAAGCAGATTACCTGCTAACAGTACTGTTTCCAAATGGCTCTGCACAAACCACATTTATTATCTCATGTTGCAAGTTACAGTTTGGTTTAAAAAACCCAAACAGATCCATAAATGAAGATTATTAGGACAGTTAGATCAAGAGTTAACCCTTAAAAAATACAGCAGTTGGGTATATTATTCCAGTTTAGAAGTGAAGGAAAGTTTCCCTTTAATTGCCAGAGTAAGTATATTAAGAGATTACCCAGGAGTTCTAGAAAATATGACACATGACAATATTTCTCTTGGAAATTTAATTCAACTTTAAGAACCTTCAAACACATTGCAAAGGAAAAACAAAAAAAGCAAAATAGTTCCTTCTGTAGGATGGAAAATATATTTCTTCTTACAAGTAAGAGAAATATACAGATTGTAGCTTTTTTTTTTTTAATTGTTCTGTGGAGCCATTTCTATAAATTTCTATATATCCTTTAATTGGTATTGGTTGTTTCTTTCTTGAGCTGTTCTTTAATTTCAGTGTGGATACCTTGAAATTGTCCTGATTCAATAATAATCCTAGAATTTGGATTAGAAGATTGGAAAGCACAATAAATACTTGCATGCACTCTACAGTACTCAGAGAAGACACAAATGTGATCTACAGTGAAGAGCAGCAGCAACTATTAGGTGACATGTGATAGTTGATAACTCCAAGTATTTCAAATTGATGGAAAAAGTCTGACCTCCACTTACTAATGGGATGTATAGATATGCTCTTCCTCCTTTCCAAAAATAAGCCTAATAATGAGAGAAACTCTCCATAGCTGTTTATTTCTAATGATAAATATGTTTGAGTTTTGGCTTAGTCATCTATCGTAATTGTATATTTAATGAAAAGTGTTCATGACCTAATCCTCCACTCCAGGCCAAATCACATAGGCTATTTATTTTATATTTTCATTTCCCAAATTTTATTCCACACAGAAGTGTTCCTAAGTCAATTTCTTAAATTTTGAGTGTGTTGCATAAGATGTGATCTCAATTATTTCTCTGTCTATATCAAAGAATGCAATCATACTCAGCAAGATGAACCTTTTCAACATTGTTTCTACCTGCTGATTTGAATCTTTTTACCTTCTTGCCTTCTAGGGAAAATTTGAGTAAAAGGATGAAAAATTCTTCTTCATTTGTATTTCAAAAATAAAGATAGGGAATAGGTTTCTTTGTTGGCTTCATCTGAGCTACAACTGTCACAAAAACTCAGTTTGCAAGAAAAGTGGCATTTGCTTGATTATAATTCATGTTCCTGCACCTACGCTCAGCTTTGACCGCTTAGAAAAATTGAAAAGTAAAGGTCAATGGAATAATGTCAAGGTATAACTGTATAAGGATGGTTGTACAACTTGGAATAATGAGGCATTGTAGTAGTGGTAAAAGGTAAGAAAAAAATACGGCCTTCAAATATAAACAAATACAGAAACAAAGGATTTTTTTACACTCATAATGGAAAATTGTTTCCTTTGTATGGAAGAGAGAATTTCTCTGGAAAACAGGAATAAATGAATATTTGTGTTTCTGCTTGGAGTCAAGTCAATTTTTTTATTTAAATCATAATGTCTAAGGAATTTGATTTCAATCTAGAGATACTTCTTCATGGTTGTCTGAATCCATAATATTTTTTATGCAGCTAAGGTTGCTGCATTTCTTTGCTAAGTACTGCATTTCTTTGTCAGGATTATTTGGCTGACAAACCAAATTGGTGATTTTTGGAGTCAAGTTAGGAGGAATGTCTGCGTGGAAAGCACCTTCATTGTGTCTAGAGTTTTAGCTATTGCTAAGCAGAGTCAAAGCAAATGTCCAGGAAAAAAAACAGGTGCATTTGTTAAGAGATTATTTCTTTACTGTACTTAATCTGAGCATTTTTTGCCTCTTTCAAGGAAAATGCAAAGTAACATCTGAGTGCAAGTGTCAAAACTTTACTTTGTAATACCAGCCTGCTCTTTAGACAGCTGCTGTGAATTGATGACATCACAGCCAATTTATGCAAAAACAACTCATAGGAATTAAACTCCAACAGTTGTGATTTTTTGGAGAGTATCTAACCATAATTGCTAAAGTCTGAAGCTGCCTATATTCAGGTAGTTTGTACTTACTATTTGTATTTACTATATTCTTTTTTTTCTTATTTTGTTAAAATTTACAGAGACTGTAGTCTTTGCCCAGGAGAACTGGGTTCAAAAGTCTACATATTACCTGGGAAATCAGACATAAAATGACAAAATATTCCAGTTACATATACTTTACAGAATTCTGAAATGGTAACCAGCTACTTTAACTTTTAAGCTAGTATTATTCTAACTCTTCTATGTTATTGATAAGAGGTAATTTTTTTCTACATTACAGTAAACATTTTAAAATATTTTGTGGAATATTTAGCCCAAATTGTGGTTCTTCTGAATAATTTTCCCTTACTCTTTAACATGTTGAGATACAAAGTGAACATCTTGATATTTTACTTAATATTTAATTTATTTTCTGAAATTTACTCAAGCAGACCTGTTTTTGAGGCAGACAAAACCAAGTGATGACAGTGGCTTTTGATTAACAGTGAGAATCATTTATCAGCTGGGAACTGTAAATAATGCTATAACTTAACTGTAACATCACAATAACTTAAGCCTGTACTGCTAGACATTTGTGTGTAGTGAGAATGGAAGAAACCCTCTGTCCTTTCATATGCAGAAGAAAAGAAATACAGCTATCAGCAAAACTTGATCTACTTAACAGGATAAAATTTTTGTGAAGAGCATTATGTTAAGTTCCATTTTCACAGATTTTACAGAATATTAAGACAGTGAATTTATAAACAGTGAAAGCAGGGAAAAAAGCTACTTATTTTACTAATAAATTACAGTAATTAATTGAATGAGATTAACACTGTGACTTGACTCTTGTCTTCAGAGAAATAAAAAAGCACTTAGAAATAATCAGATACTGAGACATACAACATCCAGTTTTATTTGACGTACTTGAATTTTTTAGAATATAAGCTGTAGAAATCAATATATTTAAACCCTCTACTCTTCCAACTTCTTTCTACGTAAGAAAATTCTCATTTTGCTTTCCCTTTTGTGCCCCTCGGTTATCTACTTACTAATATTAGACTTCAAGAGCACGTTGTAGCACACATTGATTCTAGCTACTGGATCAAATTACCTTTTCCAAGAGCACAGGGGATCAGGGGCTGCTGTCATCAATATGCAGGTTGTATTAATGGGAACAAAACACCGTTATGTGTGAGAGGGCAAATGTAAATGATGAGTTAGGTGTGAATTATATCAGACAGCCTTTGGCTTTGTTGCCCTACCTTGATAATTCATTTGCTAGGGGCATAATTTAACTAAATTAGAGCCCTCTGTCAAGTCTCTGTGGGGATCCTACTTGTCTTTCACAACATGTAACATCAAGCTAAAAGGGAATTTAAGCACAAATCATTTTTTATGACTGCAGGTATTTTCTATGATGTGAGTTTCACACTAGGGGAATTCAGGCACATTGGATTTTCTAAGGTATATGTTAGCTGAGAAGGAAATACACAGATAAAAAGGGAGGTTTTGAAGGTGGACTTTTATCTTTCACTTGCATTTCTTCAAGGACACATTCTTCCTTGAGATGCAGGTTTGCTTTACACTCATAGTAACAGGAGGTACTATAAAATGTCCACAATCAATCACTGGTTACTCTATTTCTGAAACAATTGCATTATTTGCCAAGTTCAGTGAGCTATTCTTTACATTACATGATAACGGAGATGTATCTGGTTTGCAGTACCTCCTAGAGAAAAAAAAAAACACATTAAGTGTTATTTCAGGGTCATCATGAGTTCAAGCAGATCCAAACTAATCTATTTAAACTCATTACTTGGAATAATTAAGTATTTTAATATTAAAGAAATAAGTCCTATTTGCAACTAAAATAAACAAGAAATGGGTTTAGAATACCTTGTTTCTTTATCTTGTATATTTTCTTCCCCTTTGAATTCGTAGGGATTTTATGTGTATATATTCCTAGAGTAACTTAGTTATGTTGTGAAATTTTTTGAAGCATAAAAAGAAATACTCAGTTTATATAATTAAACTATTGAGAAAGGGGTATAGCAATTCCAAAAATAAAATGTTTTTACCCAATAATCTCAGAGAGATCAACCTTAATCTTAGAAAAAAACTCAGCAAAAACATTCCCTAAACAGCTTTGATTTTTTTTAAATTTTTTTTTTTTTTTAAGTTTTCTGAAAAAAGAACCTGAGTAATGATTTGGACAAGTGTTCAAATATGAAATATTGCTATTTCTTTTCTATTAGGTAAAAAAAGAAAAACAAAACCCCTAAAATAAAACCCAAAACAAAAACCCACCAAAATATGCCTTAATAATATATCTCTTCCTCAAAGCTGGAAACAGAACATTGCTTGTTTGTTTTTTCATGTTTTTCAAAATCCTAGTTTTAAGTATGAACTTGGGAGAGCCCGAATGACATGTTCAATTATTCATTAATAAAGTGAGATAAATAAAATTTCCAATAGATTTTTTTCAAACTTGTAGTTCCTTGGGTGTGGAGTAGATGTGACATTTACAATAAAAAATTATTTACTGATTCTCATTTGCCAAAATATTGAGTGCATGCTTTTAGCAAGCCTGATACCTGTTTTGTGTCAACATTGTAACTACAGCCAGCTGCATTCTGCCTTTGAACGTCAGTGTGTGGTTTTTGGATGGGACAGCATTGTGCAGGTCTGAAAGGTATTTGAAAGACATTATTAACTTCCAGATTTGATTTTTGTATATTATTTATAACAGTGGTAGTAAAGACGTGGGGCTAACACAGCAGAGAAAATGTGCCTTCAGATCAATATAAAACATACTGCTATATGCAAGTGAAATGTACACTGAAAACTTTGGATCTGGGTGTGAATTGTGATCCACCAGTTTTCAGAGTTTGGGGAATGACTTATGGCATGCAATATTATGAAAATTGGTTTGGTATAATATAGATTCTAGTAATAGGTCAAATTCCAAATCACCTCTGGCAGCTGTTAGCAGGGATGGTTGCTGTAGTCCTATTCATATAACTGCATCTGGTATACCTGAAAGGCAAAGAAGTATTATTGCTTCCATTTCTTGCATAGGAAAGTTTAGGGAATGACAGGTGATTATTGAAGTCATGTGGCACAATCAAGAGTGGGGAAGGAGATACCTGTTCACTTGATGTGCTGATTCTAACTCAAATCTTTTCTTGAGTTAGCCACACATTTGTCCATTTCACTAAGAAGCAGCACCCATCTCACACAGCCCTGTGAAAAAGTGGCACGTCCAGCAGTGTGATGTCTAAATCCTTCTGTAAGGTGTCACACTCAGCAGTTCAAAACTGTCTGGCTGCTTGCCCATTGAACCCCAAACGGCCTGAGTTCTGTAAAACAGTCTTTCTGTCAGTAATGCCTTTCATATCAGCAGTCTCCCATGTTTCCAAGATTTTGCTACAAGTTTGGTTCCTGGATTTCAGGATACAAGGTTCTTTCCACCAGTGGGAACAGACTGAACTAGTTTTCCATTCATATAGTTACAGTCTGTGAAGATTAGTATTTTTCAATATGTGTTTTTAATTAAGTTTGTCTTTTTGAGGGAATAGTATTTTTTAATAGGTGTTTTTAATTAAGTTTCTCTTTTTGAGGGAAGGAAATGTGAAATTTCTGAACATTTTAATTTTTGTGCATGGGAAGTAACTGGAGGCTAATCATGAGGGCGTGTTAAAATGAAGGAAATTGATGCTAGGCTAGGCACTATGGCCTAGCCAAGTCAGATTCTTTCTGAGGAGTATTTTCCTGATCCATTGTAATTCATATCTCTTAGTTATTGCAGTCTGAAATAACCAAGATAGTCACTGGGTTATTTCCCCTTGAAAGTACTTCAGTTCTAATAAAAACTATTACAAGGAAAAGACAGGGCCAGACAAATGAAGGACAGGCTCAAAAATCACCCCCATACCTCCCATCTGTTATTTGTTCTCAGTTTTATCACTGTCTTTCCAGGTAATTTGGGACAAAAATAAGTTTCAAAAATAAGTTTCCTGCTGAGTGCATTGGTGTTTCCACCTCTAATATAGGATTAATAACTTAATCAGTGGCCAGCTTCTGGGTTGTAGATGGCTTTTCATTCCTTTGCTTAAGAGCACATTTGAGGAATCAGCAAATATTGTTACAGACTGCTTACTGTGACTGTATATGTCCCTTTGATGTATTTAAATCTCAGCCAGATACAGGTAAAGATTCTTGTCCATAGATGGGAAGCTGTTTAACATTGTGCCTTTGTAAATGCAAATTTATTGGAGAATCAACAGCAGGAGCCGAAAAAAGCATTCATTATATGTACTTTTTCAGTTTACCCATGACAAGAACTGATATTGTAACTCTAGCATTTATAATCTTACAGGTTGCTCCTAATTTTGAGGTTGTAGAAATAGATACTTAGAATAATGGAAGCCATGTGAGAGTTTGAAAGATTTAAGGGAACAGCTTGATTTTGTGGCCAGTTAAGATGATGTGTCTCTTTGTCGTAGGGTGACCTCATCATGCTGGTATCCCCATCGTCTGTCTTTTGCTCAGAAATGGCTTCTGTGGCTTTAAGCTAGGCCCAGAGACACAGAGAGGGCAAGTGGGGGGAAAGTGTGCAGTCTCTCAGCAGAAGCTTCACATTACTCCCCCGGAATTCCTTTATCAGGGACTGTGCTGCCTAGCCTGGACAGCGAGGGAGAAATAAGAGCTCAGTGCTCTCAGAGTTCTCGGCTTTTGCAGAGAGAGAGAGGTACAGGGAGTTTTCCTTTGTCTTTTTTTTTTCTGGTTTTCCTCATTAACTACAGCAAGAAAGATACTGTATAAAACCCCCCTGTGCAGGGAGAACCTTTGAGGTAGCTCCAACCTGCTTGGTGGCTGTCGCTGGTCCCTGACCCTTCAAAGAATAAAGCTGCTTTGGAACCCATACCAGCGCCTCCTCCCTTGTCCTTGCTCCGTACCTCGACACCTGCCAGCTCNCTCGGCTTTTGCAGAGAGAGAGAGGTACAGGGAGTTTTCCTTTGTCTTTTTTTTTTCTGGTTTTCCTCATTAACTACAGCAAGAAAGATACTGTATAAAACCCCCCTGTGCAGGGAGAACCTTTGAGGTAGCTCCAACCTGCTTGGTGGCTGTCGCTGGTCCCTGACCCTTCAAAGAATAAAGCTGCTTTGGAACCCATACCAGCGCCTCCTCCCTTGTCCTTGCTCCGTACCTCGACACCTGCCAGCTCCCGGAGGGCACTGCAATTCCCCCTCACAGGGTGCCCTAGCTGTACCTGGGATTGCACTGCTTTCCTGGGGCAGCCCTCTCGTGACCGCTGTGTCCAAGCTGTCTGCGGACTAAACCAACTCTCAATGCAGCGTGTCAAACACCCACAGCTCCCTCAGCTGCTCTTCATCAGACTTGTGCTCCATACCCTTCTCCATCTCCTTTTCTCTTCTCTGGACTCACTCTGTGTCTTTCTGGTTGTGAGGGGCCCAAAACGTAACAGAGGATATTGGTGACCTCACCAGTGCAGAGACCAAGGGACAGTCACTGCCCTTGTCCTGCTGGCCCCACTACTGTTGACAAAAGGGTGCCCTTGGGCACAGGTGGCTGATGCTCAGCTGCTGTCAACCAGCACCCCCAGGTCCTTTGCCCTGGCAGCTTTCCAGCCATTCTTCCCCCAGCTGTCGGGGGTCGTTGTGATCCGTCTGAAGGACTTAAGCACTTGGTCTTATTGAACTCCATCCAACTGGCCTCAGGCCACCAATCCAGCCTGTCCAGTTCCCTCTGCAGAACCTTCCTGCTCTGCATCAGGTCAACACTCCCACTCAACTTGATGGCACATGGAAACTAAATGAGAGGGTCACTCGATACCCTCACTGAGCTCATCAATAAACATATTAAACAGATATGTTCCTAATAGTGAGCCCTGGGGAACACCACTTGAGACTGGCTGCCCGGTGGATGGAAGTCAAATCACCAGTACTATCTGAGCATGGTCCTGAGAAGGCCCTCTGCCTTCTCTATCCATTGCTGCAGTCCAGTTGTGCAAAACATCTCATTATGTTTCCATGATGACAACTGTGTCATAGTTTTATTTCTGTACAATGGCTCCTCTTGTTTGTGGCCCATGCTGCATTAGCCCAGTTGATACACTTCAGCTGGGCTGTTGATCTTGCCACCTCTTATTGGCTGAGAAGTCACTCAGGTACTTCCATAGTTTTTAATATATCAATAACCCTTGTGTCTGCTGCTGCATGGATTTCCATTCCATATGTCCACTGAGAGGTCAGACCAAAGGACCTCAATAACAGACTCCCTCTGACACTGCTGTGTGGCCCCAGGTTTATCTGTAGTGAGCTTCATTTTATACCTTTCTCCCTTCCAACCTAGTTTAAAGCTCTTTCAATGAGCCCTGATAATTCCCATGCAAATATCCTTTCACCCCTTTGAGACAGGTGTGCCCTGTCCATCTCCAGCAGGTCTGGTGTTATGTAGATGGATCCACAATTGAAATCCTATAAGTTCTGCCAGTGGCAACAGGCTCAGAGCCAGGTTCTTTCTATTTTCTGTTTCCTCATTCCCTGTGACTGGAAGGGTAGAGGAGAAAACTACCTGTGTTCCTGATCCCTTAACCAGTCATACCAGGGCCCTTGAGACTCCCTTGATTGCCTTGGACTTCTTATGGTCTCAATTAGTAGAAAAAATGGGGAGTAAAATTATTAGAAAGCTTGCATAATGAGCTACATTAATGCCTCTTTTAATAATGAGAACAATTAAAATCGAGATCTGTTTAGTGATATTGGAGGGAGATGTTCCACCCCATTTCCATCAGCAAAGATACTGTGATTCCTGATTGTGTTCATATTCTATGACTTCTGTGGAAGGCACTGGCATAACACTTTGCAGTTGACACAACTGCTTCCGTGGGTTGTTACTTCTATAGGAAAATGCTTCTAACAAGCAAAACACCTAGTCAGGTGTCCAGAGAGTATTGAAATTGTTGCCCCCGAGCACAAAAGCAGGACAAGCACTTCTGATAATTCTCATGATCCTTGTACCAGTCTTAAATTTTGAAGCTCAGAGGTTTTCAGTTAGAATATTTTATGGGGTTTTAATATAGTTTTGATATAGTTCCAATAGACTTTATATCACTGTAGTCCTGATCTTCATTTAAATTTCAGTATATTCCTGATAATCTTGGAGAAAACAGTCCACTTTTCCCCCTTCTGATTTTCACCAATTACTAATACAATTTTTAAAGCTATTTAAAATATAATTATATGTTTTGCATATATGCTTTAAAAACAGTAGTGGTATTACTTCTATTGTTTTGACACTCTTCTATGGTATTTGAACTTGTTTGTGGTTGGTGCTTCTCTCTGGCATTCTCTTATGTTCTCTGTACTTAGAGTGGAGGTCAGATAAAGACTGTGCTTACAGAAAAAAAAATTACTTGTTCACCATGCTATCAATAGCTTTCTTTTCTAACAACTAAAATGCCTAACAATAGAAATTTATTTCAAGTTAGGAAGTGGGATTTCTGAAGGACTGCATCATGATTCAGCCATTGTCTTGGTTTGAAAAGAAAGGTGTCTGCTAAGGAAGGCAGGAGTCTCCCTTGAAATGGAAAATGTAAACTATCCCCCTATAAATTATTATAATCTTGGAATTAAGGGGCTTTCAGGAAAAGATATGGGAATAAGAATAGCAGTTCTTTATTAGGAGAATTAAAATAAAAATGCAGTAATAAAAAAAAAAAAAAAAACATTGACAGAATCAGAATACAACCTGATACCCTGTGGGTCAGGGTGTTGGTAGCAGTAAATGGTGGCTGCAGTCCTTCTGGAGTGACAGATGTGGCTCTGTTGAAGCAGTGATCCTGTAGAAAGGTGTAGATTTCCTCTGAAGGTTTAGTGGTGGTGTATATGGGCCTGGTCTTTTTCTGAGAATCCAGTGAAAAGACTGCCTTAGTGTTCCAAATCTGAGATTACATCCAGATAGAAATGCTTGGCTCCTCCCCCTGGGTGGAGCATCTCACAATGGAATGATGTAATTTTTATCAGTCATGAATTGAGACATGGAAGAGATAAAGAGCACTGCTCTACTTGGTTTCAATAGATGGTGATAGAATATATACTTCTGGTTACATCTTGCACTGCAACCCCAGGACAGTCATTCATGTTTATTCAAAGCTGAGAGTGGTAATGATTTCCACCTTCAGAGCAGAGGTGATGCAAAAGAGGTTGTCTGTCCACTGACACAAAATTAACCAAAAACCAGTTTCCTTTACTATACAGATTTCTAACAAGAGAATAGCATAATAAAGTAATGTAAGTGCATAGGTCAGGCTGTCTCAAAGTCCTTTCTAAAATTCCCTCTTGGAAGCATAGATGTTTATCACAGGCCTTTCAGCAGTAAAAAAGACACAAAAATCACTGGATTCTTTGGTCAGTGTCGACTAATGCAGTTCTATTATATAGAGAGGACCACAGACGCAGCAGGATGTTCCCCTGCCACAGGAGGGCTTATCTTTTTCACCTATCAGCTGGTGCAATAGTTCAGGGCATCTTCCCCCTGATGTGAATTTGCTAATTGGTGAAAACTCAATGAGGACAGCTGGTCTTGTAGTGAGTTATTCTGGTGCCATGGAAGTGACATTCCCAGCTGACAGTAATCCTCTTGCCTTGAAAAAGGTTGTAGGAAGATAAGCTGGAATTTCTGACTGACAGACAATTCACTTTAAAAGCTGTGAAAGCTACACCAATCCTTCACAAAGCAGAAGTCTTCTGCATATTCCCTGGAAATGGGTGGGGTCTTTCCCTCAAAGTTAGGATGCTGCTTTGTGGTTACTCTTTAGAAGCTTGAGTGAAGGATCCTGTGTACCAAGCACATCATCAATTCAGTGTAAATTACACTGACTCCTAATCTGTAATCTGTTTCTCTGCTAGCAATAACATAGCCACCTTTATGACTTGTACTGTTTGGTGTAATGTACTAGTAGTTCTATTTTTTTTTAATCCTGTGTAGTGACTCTGTTAAAGGCCTTTTGTCTATTAATATCCTGTCTATTCAATAAATAACTAATTTTGTAATACAACCTGATCTGTCATTCTTGAGAATTTGTGAGCCAGAGCAATTTAGGTGCATGTCACCTGAGTAGAGCTGCTGCCAAAAATCTGAGCCTAAGGCAGGGCTTGGCTAAAGCTCTCTCACTCAATCCACAGTTTTATTGGCATAGTCAGCAGGATACTGTTCTCTGAACCAAAGTGCCTTTGACAACTCATAACCTTACTGGCATAATGAAAGGCAGGATGGCAAATGATTAAGAAAAAACAGACCAAAGGCTTAGCAGACTACCTACAGTGGCACAGTGTTCATATAAAAACTGATGACCCTTGGCTGGGGTAGATAACTGGTTTGAGTGGGGAATAATACAAGAGAAAATAAATGAAAAGCAGGAATTGCTGAAAGATAAAACAGAAGAAAACACAATTTGTCATGCACATACACTATGTTTAAAATCTGCTTGGCAATGGAGGCTACAGATGGTAAAATGACAAATTGAAACAACTGCTAAAAGGATCCAAGGAAAAAAACAAAAACCTTGAAAGAAAAACTGAAATGAACATTATTTTTAAAACCCCAAATCTTTAGATATTAAATAAATTTCAAAGTTAATAAAAAGTTAATATCACCCGAGGATGGGGATATTTGAAAAAGGTTTGATGAAATTAGTTGGATTGGATTTTCACGCAAGCACAGAACCCTCACCCTGAAAGGGGAAGAAATTCCAGAATTTAAAAAGAAACCCATAAGTAAGACTGAACTTTCTGAAGAACTCAAAGGAGATCAGAGGAGTAATAGGTTCACTCCACCCATAACATTATTGGCACAGTCATTGCAGGATACTCCTCTCTGGCCAGAAGAGCCTTTGACTACACATAACATCAGAGTGCAGAAAAACACAAAATTCTGAAAATGCAGAGCACCATACATGTACTTGCAGATTATATGTGTATTTATCTTCTTGTGTGGTTGAACTTGGCAATGAGATTTCATTTCAGCTGAAACTGAATAACAGCCAAATCTGTTTATATGGATCTGAATGCATGGTGAGAATATATAATTTGATCTTGTATTCCTTTTTTTTTCTTTACTTTGCTAGAAGTGAAAACTGCCATTCATTTTTAGCTATCACGGTTAGCAGTTAAACAACTGTGTAAATTCAGTTAAAGGCTACTAATTATTCTGTATTATTTTTTAAATGAATCAAGAATTGAGACTTTTAATTGATGACTTGTCCAACCATCCCTAGGGGTTGTTGAAATACATTTCTAGCTGCTCATTATACTTATGGGAAATACATATTCATGAAAGAACATGATTTGTTGATAATAAATTAATTTCTCCCGTGTGATATGAGAAATTGAAGAATCATTGTTGATATTTTTATCCTGAAGTAGTCAGTATGGTTAAAGACCTGCATGGGCTCTTAGAAGTAGATTTTTTCTTAGAAAATGCACAAATACTGAAGACATTTCATCAGAACAATACTCTTAAAATTGTAAGTCATAAAATTGTTCGGAAAAACTTAGATGGTTCTTCTGCATTTAGTGTTTTCATGATGCTTGTAAATATCCACACTCATCATGGATAAAATAAAATAATAAAATAATAAAATAAAATAAAAAATGCCATTATTGATTATCAGATTAATTTCTTCAGTTACACCCAATCTTTATTGCACTGATAATTTGGCTTTAGCTGTCTGATTTCTCCAAGTCATAAAATATCAATAGCTTATTAAAATGAACACAAGTGTTAGGAGTGTTTGAGAACCAAAGTGATAACAAAGCAATTCAGTACTTTTGGAGTAGGAGCAGCTTCTATGAGAGCTGGAATAAAATACCAGTCCTTTGTTTTGGTGGCAGTGCTTATTTTATGATAGGTCAGTAGTAGCATGCCTTGGAGCAAAATACCTATGAATGATGAAAAACAATTTTTGGATCTCTCATTATACTTTCAAATCTCTTCTCAAGAGCATCAAAAAGATGAACTGACATGCCTCACTTTATCTTGCTTACAGAGTGTATATTTGTTTCTATTATTTGTACTTCACACTGTATAGTTCC
Source organism: Polioptila caerulea (assembly GCA_013397295.1). Taxonomy (NCBI): domain Eukaryota; kingdom Metazoa; phylum Chordata; class Aves; order Passeriformes; family Certhiidae; genus Polioptila; species Polioptila caerulea. The sequence goes on along the minus strand of VYXF01009985.1, from coordinate 305,245 downwards.
ATTTCTTAATGAACATATGAAGTAGAAATAAGGCATTCCCAGAAAAGAGGACAGATATTCCATTCAATAAGTTCAGTTTATAAGTTAATATCTTATCCTGCATGAAACTGTGAGGGCATCATTCAACTTCCAGACCAGATAAACTAAAACCAGATTATGAGGACTAAAAGAAAGAAGGAAAAAAAAAATTCTTTTTTCTAAGTAATGGAGATCTTCTTTTCATTAGAATGCTGAAACGAAGATTCAAAAGCAAAATATCCTTGCCCAGCAAAATTGTGAATATTTGCCCACATGAACTGTTGCCTTTTTTTTCTGAGTTTTTAAGTGACACAGAAGCTGATATTCTCCTACCCTGACTTCTTCAGTCTATTGCACAAGTGCTCTATATTTACATTTGATATAGCAATTGTAAATCCAGTTGCATGCACTGAATTCTGCGGATGTTAGGTGATCTTAGCATGGATTACAATTGGACTTCAGACATTTTTGGAAGAGAAACTTGTGGAGTTCACTGATAGAAGTGAGTACCTTAAGTTCACCCTGAGGTGAACAGTACTTTTCTTCTTCTACTTGGTAAATAAGAGACTTTCTTATCCTAGTTTGCCATTATACTGGCTATGTGACAAAAAAAAACCCAAAAAACCAAACAGACAAAACCAAAAAAAAACCCCAAAAAACCTATATCCACATATATTTTTGGGTTATATATTAAAATTCATGGCTGGTGCAGTCTTGTCTTTGAGTGAGCAGCAGAAGACTAACTGCTTGGAAATATATGTTTTGTTTTGGTTTTTTTGTGAGCCTCAAGGTAAGTCATGTCTGGAAAGAATGATTTCCAGACTCTACATGAGAGAGGACAAATGTTAGTCCACTGGGGATTGAACAATTCCAGCTCTATCTCTGGCAGTAGATTTTTAACAAGAACTCCCATGAGCACTCCTAGATATGTGCTGTAAAATCTGCAAGCTGTAGAAGCTAACAGTATAAATACTGTCATGTTGGGTATTTCAGTACAAAAAGCTGTTGGGTTTTCCAGTGCAAAACAACCCCTGGAATCTCCAACTGAAAATTCAGATGCTGAAGTATCAGATGAGTAAGACTGTAAACTATTGTTTAAAAATTTTAAAATGTAGTTCTTCTTTTTTCCTGCTAAAGGCATTCACATCAGTTACTGTGTGACATGATAAACCTGTAATGCAGTGCTGAATTTCATTTGCTCACTTGCTTATATTAGAGAAGAATTAATTATAATATTTCAGGGGTGATAGCCTTGTTGTATGGCAATCTAGATTTTCTTTCTCTCATAGATTAAAACTGTTGGAAACCAGGACATTCCTCTGACTAGTCTGGAGGCTCAGAGACCTTGGCACGGAGTCAAAGACACCTGTGCTTTTGATTTTAGTCCTTGGAAACAATAACCAACTTTGTGTGAAGAATTACAAGTCACAAGAGTTTGAATAGAATAATAGTTAATTTGTCACAGAGTGAAAAAGAAGATTTGGGGTTTGTTAGAATGGTGTAAGTGAAGACAAGATGGATGATCCTCGTGGTTTTTGAGCTTCTTCCTTCTTCCTTACTCCATTTTTTTGCTGTGATGGTGGCACTGTTTGATTGGTTTAGAGACTGTCCAACATAGGTGATAGGTATTGGAAAATTATTGTAAATTAAGTACAAGTGGTTTTTACTATAGAAAAATAACACCACCCCACGGGCAGGGAGTGTGCTGCAAACTGACCTGCAAGACAGACCTCCACATGTCAGAGAAAGAATGTTATAGATAAGGAAAAATAAACAACCTTGAAAACCAGAGGCGAAGACTCTCAACTGCTTCTTCAGTCTCGGGGCTGGGAAAAGAGACTTTTAATATCTTGGGAGCCATTTCTGCAACCCAGAAACCTGACATAAAACTATTACTGATGATGTTAAGCATGGAAGTAAAGCTTTAAAAGAAATTCTGAGACTTTAAAACCCACCTACTAATAAACTCTTATTAGTAGGAGGAATCTTGGAATGGACTGTTTCTGCATGTGTATCTTTTGATGTAATTTGAAATAAATTTCCACTGCATTTTCGTATTTGAGTGGATCAGGGAGAAAGTGATAATCCCAAAGATGACAGGTCAGTAGCTGTAAATTAGAAACAGGGATTAAAGAACAATGTCAAAAAGGAGTACTTTTCCCTGAGAAATAATAAGAGCAATTCCAGAGACAGCAGGCAGCAAAAAGCACTAAGTCCGTTCATCAATATAATAAATTGTTTGGAATTGCTTTTTTTTTCAAATTAAAAGAAAAATCTCTTCTCTTTTAACCACTGGCTACTCGACATACTAGATTTTCACAGCAAGCTTTAAGTTCTTTGCTAGTTACTTACAGTGAGCCTTCACTGATGGAAGTAGATATTAAAGACTGTTACAGCAACAGATGTTTATTACTCTTATGAAATGAGATAGACTATAGCTTCTTATTTGGGAAAAAGCTTTCATAATGTATGTCTGCTTTGATGGTTTTAATGGAGAAGAAAAATCCTTTTGTGAACCTGCAGAGGGAACAGCTACTGTGCTTCTCCATGAAAAGGACTCTTCCCTTTCATTAGCTTGCAAGTTAAATATCTTTAACTTATGGCCTGATATCTCTCATACCTTTCCAGGCACTCGAGTGACACTGTAGTGTCATTGAAATAAGAAAGGATACTGAATTATGTTTTCCATTTTAAATCTCTTATGTCTCAGATGTGAAACAAGATTTTATATTTAAATACCAAAATTTCTTTTAAAAACACCTGAATATTTGAAAGAGGTTATTATGCACATTACACTCATGTTGTTTTCCCGTAGCTATATAGATGGGGTTTTATGATCTATGTCCTTAAGACTTTTTACTTTTCCCTGAAAATGCCTTAGCATTAAAAAAAAAAAATCCTCAAGAAATTGTAAAGCAATCTTATTTTTGTATTTCCCTTCTCGGTATATCATCTTGTCTTTCCTACATATTCTACAAGAGATAATATTTTCTGGTTTTGTTACAGAGGAAAATGGCAATAAGTATTTTGTCAAAGGCTGTTGCATAAAGACTGTAGTGTTATCACAGCCGATGCCAGATGTGTAGCACATGAGTGATTAAACTCGTTAATAAACTCCTCTCTCCCAAACACTACATCTGGGAATTTGTGAAAATCAACAGTTAGTGTTTCCCACACTTAATGTGGTATGTTACTAAAGCTTCTCAGTATTCTTCTTAGTAAAAAATGAAGGTGCCCATCCCTGTTTGCATAAGCAGGAAATTATTATACTAGACTCAGGTAAATCAATAAGAAGAAAAATTAATGGGCTCCAAGAAGAATGTTCTGGTAATCTACATTTGCTATTGAATTGTATCCTCATATCTGGAATCATCAACACAAAAGCATTCCACCCACAGATATAGCCATAAACTTCAATACTATTTGGTTTTAATGATAATACCTGAAATTCTGCTATATATTCCATCTGTAGGTAAAGAGTGGCCTGACTGGTGTTATAATGTCCATTTTTTTGGTGATGTGCTTATGAGAATGTTCTTTACCTTCCTAAAGTTTATGTGAGCAGATTTAGGGTGGCCATATCTATTTTTTGCTGCATTCTAGCTATTAAAAAGAGAAAAGATATTTGCCATAAAACTTGCCTGATAGAAAGAGTTTTCCTGCACTGTAATGCCTGGTGTAAATTTCTGTGCAGCAAGACATTCTTGCACACACGATGAAATTCTGTTGCATTCCCTGCCTTAGCTTCAGAGTATCTCCTCACCAATTTAGGAAAGCACTGGCCTTAATATCACCTAGAATGACTGTCATCTTTCCTCCGTGGCAGTGCATTGACAGGAATAATGATGCACAGTAAGTGGGAAATTCTTTAATGAAATATTTTTTGGTTGAGGGCTATAGCTAGAAAACTCCGCTTCAGTGAAGCAATCATATCTGTCCTTGGATGTCCTCAACATACACTACAAAGTTTCAGGATACAGAGCAGAAGAATTACATTTAGAAAATTTCCGCTTTTATCTCCTCCCTGGCAGGCAATGAACTGAAATGTAATTAACCCTTTCGTTGTGTTAGATTTGCAACACAGAATATTCACATGGAGGACACTTCTCTGAGCCCTCTTGTATCTGACAAAATTTAGAGGGGGAACAAAAGCAGTTGCACATACTCTCACAGTTATTTTTATGGCTAAATTCCTACATTCCTCATAAACTGGAAACTGAAAACACATTTAAATTCTAACATTTATGCTTCATTTTCAATATAATAGTTTCATATTTCATCTTTACTGCAGCAATCTGCAAAAAATAATTCTTAGATACGACTGAAGGATCTGTTTTCCCTGTTTAATATGAATCTGGTTTAACTTTTTCAAAACAACCCTGTCTTTGTGCACCATTTTTATACCATATTTTACTTTCTCTAATAAGCTGTTTGGAGTTTGTCTTTTGATTTGGAGCTGCTCTGTATCAGTCCCCATGCACAATATCTGTGTATTGGTCTATTGAAAACTGTCTATGCAATGCTGTTCTGTCTATGGTCTGTAGACCAGACTTGCTAATGTCCAGAATATTTGAATGAAGTCTTGTGAATTCAGCAATCAACATTTCTAAGTATTTCTACATCTATTAATGCATTACATACAAAAAGTTTTTCTGTTATTTTCTGCTCTTAATTACTTAAAAATCATATTTCTATTTGTTGGAGGTTAGGATTTGTTCCTTTTATTTCCCTCTCTATTAGAGAATTTTTCTCCCAGTTTTTGCCCAAGAGACTGGAACAATGGACACTTAAAAGAGCAAAGGATGTGGCCAGGATGAGGGAAGGGTACAGCTGGCTGCAGCCTCTCAGCTGTGAGGCTTTCTCTTGAGAAGTGCAGACATACTGCCATATTTTGTCTGGGGGGTCAGCTCATCGCTCACTCTCTCGGGACTGGAGGGGAATGCTTGGTTTGCTGCTACCATGGGGAGAATTAGCTGCCACGACAGAGTCCAGCCCTTCACTGCTTCTCCTGCCGTGGGTGAGCCTTTGCTCACCCATTAATTGGGACCTTTCCAATATCTGACCTCATGGGAAAAGCCCCTCACCATCTACTTGGTGCCTCAGGGGACCCCGACCCTGGACCACCCCCAGAGGGAGTGTCTCTGGGTCGCTGCTGTCCAGCCCCGCTGTTTTCTGTTGCTGCTTAGGGCTTTTTTGTTTTTGTTACACTTTTACCCTTATATTTTACCCAATATACTGTGCCTGCCTGGACACCTGGCTGCTCCTGGCACAGCTCTGAAGTTTTTTTTTGCTACACTTCATTTGCCACCCCAGGTGTGCTCACCTCTGCCATTCCAGCCCACTCCTCTGAATCTTGTGCCTACAGT
>VYXF01009985.1:285439-299807 GCA_013397295.1 Polioptila caerulea | reverse complement strand
TTTTTCTGTTTGTTGTTGCTGCTGTTGCTGCTGTTTGTTTGTCTTGTTTTACGTATATATATATATACATAACTACATATATATATATAAAATTTTTAATATAGAAAGTATTATGTATTAAAAAAATATAGAAATTATATGTATATGTATATGTATATGTATATGTATATGTATATGTATATACATGTATTCTAGTAAAGAACTGTTATTCTTTTTCCCATATCTTTGCCTGAAAGCCCCGTAATTTCAAAGTTATAATAATTTGGAGGGAGTGGGCCCATATTTTCCATTCCAAGGGAGGTTTCTGCCTTCCTATTGTTAATCAGATTTTCCTATCACTGCAATACAAAATATGAACATTTTCTGAAAAAAAAATTTTTAGAGAACTTGTTCCTCTGAATCTGGAGGTAATTAATATTTTAAGGGTAAAAAATATTTTGCTTCATACACTGGAAAATACAAGCTTTCCAGCGCAGCTTACTGCTATTCAGTAAGAGTTACTTAATGATTGACTTTATAATAAGTGACATACGAGATCTTAGATAAAAATTACTACACATTGTCACTAATAATTTGAAAAACATATGTGCTCCCAGTAGTGTTCCAAGTACTAGTTGCAATGAAGTAAAAAAGTGATGATGATGATGATCATTATTTTCTGGGAAGTAAAAATCCCCACCATCTCTCACAGTATCAATTAGTCAGATATTCCAGGCAGTATGCTTATTATTTTGAATGTTGCAATTGCAATAAAATTTTGAAAAAGAAGTTATAATGGAATTTTTCTGTTAAATGTCTTTTGACTCTGAAGTGTAATGAAGTGCCTATACATAAAAGTTACCATTTCCATTAAAATTCACTGGCTCAAGCTGGCAAAATGTCTTGAATGTAAGCAGGATTAAAATATGGGCCCTGTCTTTTATGTGGGGTTTATAGAAACATTTGGGCATGTTTTTTTATAGCTAACACTTTTATGAATGTCATCTCAGAATTTCAAGTTCTTGAAGTTGTTAAACAGTATGCATTGGGATGTCGCATCTTTTAATGTATATCAAAAAGAACAATGAATAATTCTTTATTGTTTGCTTAATTACTGCAGCATTACTTGAGATATTTTTAATTTTCATTTGCTGTACATACTTTCTGTCAATATTACAGAATAATACGGTAAACCAACATTAAACAGAAGATCCTTCCTTTCTACTTGGAAATTCTGATGCCACGCCTGAAGTGCTGGGTCCAGTTCTGTGCTCCCCAGTGCACGAGATGTGTGAACATTCTGGAGAGAGTTCAACAGAGTGCCACAAGGATGATTAGAGTACTAGAGCATGTCACAGACAGCAAAGGGTGAAAAATGGAAATAATCTGGAAAGGAGAAGGCTCAAGGGGATCTTATGAATACATATAAATATCTGGAAGGAGAGTGTAAAGGAAGAGGCAGCCAGGCTCTTTCCAGTGGCACCGACTGACAGGACTAGGGACAGTGAGTACTGTCCTGGCTTCAGCTAGAGTAAATTTTCTTCCTCATAGTTAGTACAGTGGTATGGTTTGAATTTAATACGAGAATCATATTGATAACACACAGATAGTTCCTGCTATGTAATGCTTACCCTAAACCAAGGACTTTTCAGTTTCCCATGCAGCCAGTGAGGTTCTGCACAAAAGGCCACGAGCAAACATGTCCAGGATAGCTGGAGAGACCAAAATGATATTCAACATCATAGAACATCAAGCCCAGTATGTAAACTGGGGACAGCTGCCTGGGAGAGGCCAGGCACTCCTCAGAACCTGGATGAGCATTCATCAGAGGATGGTGGGCAGCTGTACTGTGCACTACTTTTCTTGGGGTACACAGTTCTCTTGGTTTTCTTTTCTCTCTATTCCCTTTTATCTCACCAGCCATCATTGGAATAATTATGACTTAATTTATTTCAATTAGTAAATTGTTCTCATCTCAACCCATGAATGTTATGCTTTTTGTCTGATTCTCCTCCCCACCCCACTGGGTGTAGAATTGAGTGAAAAGCTGGCTGATACTCAATCACCAGCTGGGATTAAACCATGGCAGGCACAAACTGGAATACAGCAGGTAACATTTGAACTTTGGGAAACACTGAGAAAACACTAAACATCCCATAGGCCCCTTCCCTCCCCACCTATCTTGTGATTTTGTGAGGTGCTAATTTTTTTTAGAATGTATGCAAATTCTAATGGCATTTTTACAGGGTACGTCTTTATGGCTCTGTAGAAAAGAAGACAGCAACTGTTCAAAGCCTTAATTTTCTGACCAATTTTTCTGTTAGTCTTCAGTAAGAGTACTTGGCTTAGATTCTTGAGAGTAACTAATTTTTCCTTATGACCATATTAGGGTCTGGATTTTGTTTTGCTATCTGTTTCCCCACAGTTTCTAGGATGAGGAGTCTTTACTGCCTGCTTGTATTATCTGCACAAACATGCACAGGACCAGATGAACAAGAACAATGGAAATCTTAGCTGTACAGAATTCAGAAAATGACATTTAGAACTGATAATTCCTTAATGACATAAAAGAAAAAAGAAATTAAGATTTCCTTTTCCCATCAAGTATTAAGAATTTAATTGTCTTTTGGTCTTAGAAGTACTTTAACTTCACAGCATAAATTGATATAGATATTTTTAGGACAGAACTGAAAGTATACTTGCTCTTCCTACACTTGAGTCATAACCTGATCTTTAACATCATATCTGTCAAACCTGGGGACAGCCAAAGGTGACTTTGTGGCTTGATTTTTATTTATCTTCATTCTCAGTTGGAAACTGAGAATTCAGACAGAAAAGTTGTGTCTGAACAGTAGGAAAGTTTTGGTATAGGCATTATAAAAGGGCGTGATTTGGAAAGGAGAATCATCTAATCTAAAGCCTAGTTAATGTACTTTAATTATTATAGTACTTGAATAGTACCATTTTGAGTAAGTAAACTTGAATGGGTAAGTGAACAATTTTAATCAATTATAAACTTCCTGTGTTCAAAGGCCAGAGGATTCATCAACAACAGTGGCAGCAAAACTATGGCAAATTTAAGAAGGAAGAAATATTGCTGTGAAACAGAAGACGTGAGAGAACATGAGAGAGAAACAACCCTGCAGACACCAATATCAGTGGAGAAGGAGGAGGAGAAGGTGCTCCAGGTGCAGGATCTGAGATTCCACTACAGACTATGGTGAAGACAATGGTGAGGCAGCTGTGCCCCTGCAGCCGATGGAGAAGCTCTCAGTGGAGCAGCTCACAGTGGAACCTGTGGAGGATGTCTGAGAAGAAGGCTGAGAGATTGTGGGCAGCCCTTGCTGGAAAAATTTATGAAGAATTTAGTCTACGGGAGGGGTCCCACACTAGAGCAGGGGAAAAGTATGACAAAACAGGAGTGGCAGAGAAAACATGAGATGCACTGACTGCAGTACCCATTTTCATGACCCTGCACAGCTGAGGGGAGGAGGCAGAGGAAACTGGCCTGGGAAGAAGGGAGGGGCAAGAAATAGATCATCCAATTTGAAATAAATTAAACTAATTTCCCAAAGCTAAGTCTGTTTTGTCCATGACAGGTGTCTGTCTCCCTGTCCTTAACCTGACCCATAAACCTTTCATTACATGTCTTCCCCCTATGTCCAGTTGAGGAGGAGGTGATAGAGCAACTTGGTTCCATCTGGTGTTTGTATGGGGTCAACCCACCGCAGGAATAAAGAACATACTCCTTCTAAATCAAAGAAACATATGTAAAGTTCTGCTTCCCTGTGTTTCGTGAGTTTTTTGACTTCAAAAGGTAATGTTTTTTATGAGTATAGCTAGAGAAAATCCTCACTCATATAGGAAAGAATAAATATATGAAGTACTAACTTAGGACAGTGACATGCTGTAGGAAAATGCAATCTTTTGCTTGAGTAGTGTGTTTCATCATGCCTAAGAACAACTTGTAACCTTACTGAGCTGAGTGAACAGTTTGCTTCACTTGTGCTTAGCAGAAATACTGATGTGATTCTGGTGATATGAATTAAGCTACTTTTGACAGAAAAACTAATAAGCCTGAGTACCAGTTGGTGTGCATCTAATCTGACTTATGTGACACAACAAATGCTAAAGCATTTTTCAGAAGAGCCAGTGAATAGTCATTTTGCTTCAACAGCAAAAGCTAAAATTTTAGTCTGTACCTGTGCTTGCTTGAGAATGTAGTCAGGATTGCACAACTTAAACAATAGATCTATTGTTTAGATTTTCCCTGTTCTGAAATAGCTACTGAAAATCAGAAAAATTGAAAAGCAGAAGGATATAGTTGTTGACGTTCTGCTGCATGTTGATTTGCAAGCATAAAGCACTGAGCTTAGAGAGGAGATAAAAGAAAGGGAGGAGAAAAACAAATTAACGGATCTCCCTCCCATTCACAGAGGAAAACCAGTAATTTTTAAAATTCTTATTCATTTAATAGTCTTTTCCCTTCCTATTTTGTTTACACTTTCTGTTGCAGGCATATTTTACTTAAGTGCTGACATGGGAACAGAGAGGGAGAGATAAAAACAATGCTGTGATGCACATGGGGAGAATTTGATATCATCTAACCTGCATGTCATATTTTTGTGAACAGCTGATCTCTCCATTATGTTAGCAGATGTTGGGAAGCTCATATTTAATGAAATTATTTTGTGGTGAGGTTCAACCTCGGTGAGTGCAACAATGCATATTTCTAATTTTTATGCACACATAGTATTTTCTGCCCTGATTATGACTTACGAAAGCAGGTACTGCCATCATTTGGGACTGGTGAAGTCCTCATTCCTGTCACAAGGAGCCGAACACTTCACATCATATTTCAAGTTTGGCACTGCTATTTCCTAATGCAATTGGTAAATACCTATCCTTTGTTTGTAGTAGAAGTTATGAAGTTCGCTTAGGCTCTGGCTTCAAGTGTTCCTGATGTTCAGGGTTTAAGGAATCCATACACTTCTACTCCAGAGCAGCAGAAATATTTTGTTTTTCTCACTGCCACTACTTATCATGAAGTATTTCAGGGGAGTACAGAACAAGAATTTCAACCTTCCAGTTGCCTTAGGATTCAGCCCTGGAAATGGCCTTTTTTCTGCTTTCAGTTGTGGTGACCTTGAGACACTAACCACACTTTTTTTGGCTGTATGTCAAAGAGTCTGTAATCTCAGAAGAGCCCTTGTAGAAATGTTTTGTGTGCATGTGGATGTTTGGGTTTATTTTCCAGAAGTTCCACTGCTAGAGGCCTAGAGATGAAATAAAAAGTAGATCTTAACTTTTATGTAAAAAGTTCTGGCAGTCTTAAAAGGTCATGTGAATTATAGTATTTTTTAACATGCCAATAAATTCTCATCCCACATGACTTAAACCAGTGTGAAACAAATCACATTCATATTAGTCACTTAGTGGCTTGATGTCAGTGATGTAACTTTGTTTCCTTGAAGTGGTTGTGAGTATGAAGATAATTTAATTGGCTGTTTCTTGAGGAACAGATTAAAGAGTAAAAATTAATAATTAATGAGATACAAAGGAGAACTTAAAATCAAGATGTTTACCACTAATTCTTAGTGAATTTATAGGTACTTTTATTATGATATAGCTATGGAAAAAAAATAATCTGTACCAATCATGTATTGATCAGTCTTATTAAAGTGACAGTGAGAGAAAGAGATATTAAGGTTACATGGTAAACACTGGAGAAAAGACTGTATGAAATATTTGTCCCTTGAAGCAGCATTTTGTTTCTTTAGAATGAAGGAGGGGCAAGCAGATCAAGAGAGGTGATTCTTCCCTGCCACTCTGGCCATGTGAGATCCCACCTGGAGTACTGCATCCTGTTCTGGGGCTCTCAATTCAAGGAAGACCAGGACTAGTGGGAATGTGTCTAGAGGAGACCAGGAAGATGATCAGAGAGCTGAAGAACCTCTCTTGTGAAGAAAGGCCAAGAAAGTTGGCATTGTTCAGTCACTCAGTAGTGAGAAATGTAAAATTTTGTTCCAGCAAAATTTGTCAAAGTCCACTCCAAAACATGAAGTCCAATGAAAATAAATGCAAAATGGTTCACAAAGATTGTTGTTAACTAATAATAACACAGTTAAAAGCAATAATGAGTATTTCTTACAGCTTCAGGGTTTTTTCCAAACTAACAAAACTCCTTTTAGACATTGACCACTAGCACAAGAAAATATAAGTCACTGAAGAGAATTACAGAATAATCTGAATAGGAAGGGATCCAGAAGGATCATCGAGTCTGCTTCCTTATAGGAAGTAATATAAAAGCTGGAATTGGAGGCCTCCAGGAACCAATATGGAAATATGCCCATGTGACATCAGGCAAGTACAGTTTTGTAAATTTAGCAAATTAGCATAATCCCCAATTAAAAACACAGTTAATGAAGTAATTCCCCCTCTTGGTTCAACCTCTTCTGGAGCATCCTCCTTTCTTGCTATTAGCTCTGGTTTATTTATGAGAAAGCTTCCTGGGAGACTGGATTGTCCTTGGCTCCCAGAAGAAACAAGATAAGGAGAGGGTCGTTGGAATGCGTTTTGTCTAAAAGGAAAAACACTTGTGTTAGCTAAGAACTATATAACTATAAAATACTAGTCTACATAGCTAAGGATATATCTAAAGAAAATATAAAAGCAAAAATAATTTTGTCATCAAGTCCAACTCTTGAGTGAATGGCCCATAGAGTGAGCATACCCACAACTTTGGTCTTAATACCATTCTCTAACCAACTGAGCTGATCTCAACACTTCCCCCATAAGAAGACTATATTGCTATTGCAATTCCTCATTAGGGCTTTCAAATGAAGGCACTAGAAATTTCAGACTCTTGAGCAGAAATTTTAATCTTCTTTCTGTTATGACAATTGTGCTTTGATCTTAATGTTACTTGTAAGTAACAAGAGTTACTTTTAGAGTTTTAGATAACTGTTTTTATCAGAAGAAAAACACAACTGAGGGTTATACCAATTGAAAAACAATGTGGGGGGAACACATGGAGAGACCATTAACAATTGAAAACAGGAATAATTATCAAACACACACCACAACACACAATCCACCTTTTTTCGGGGATTTTATATTTATTATCACCTGCCTCTTGAAAAAGAACATCCTATATAACGAAATAAGTTTTATCTTGCACACTAACGTATGTCTACACAGCGTAACTTAATGCCACATTGAGATACACAAACTGCCTCTGGACCATTATCAATACCCATGTTATGCTCCATTTAATCTAATGTTGTGGGTACAGAGAGGGAAGCTGGGATTTTAGCACTATTCCAAACCATCCACATCATATTTTCAGCAGGAAAAGCCAAGCACTAGAACCTGGAAGTTGGCCACTTGTCTTGCTTGCTCCAGCGGAGGGACTGTCTCAGACCTGCAGACAATGTTCCCTGTGCCCTGGCAGTCCACTGTCCTGTTCCTCTGGGCACAGCTCTGAAGGGACTGCCCTGAGGTGTAGCTGAGTCCTACAGGACTGGGTGGCACAGCTCTGGCACCCTGCTGGGACTGTTTTTCCCCCCAAGTGTGGCAAGACCATCAGGAGTGGCAGCACCAATAGCAGCTGAGGCCACTGGGAAAACCATATGGGGCACTGTCTTTGGGATGAGTTTTTGTTTGTTCAGTGGGGAACATCCTTGTTGTATGTAGAGCACCCTCTCTTTTGGTGTCCTCTATCATCAATAGTGTTGTGTTTATTGCAAGGATTTTTTTCAGGATAATTGTGATTCCCACTTGTGGTGTCTCCTAGTATTTGATCTGTTGGAGGGGTATGGAGGAACAAGGGGAGCTTAAGTAGAGTTAATTTTCCTCCTGAGTTTTAAACCAGCAAACCTAATCTATTGATGAAACATAGCAGTAACATTGCTAGGTGGCTGCCTGGGCTAGAAATAGACCAAATAATAGAAAAATCACAAAATCATAGAACAATTTGGGAAAGGGACCTTCAAAATTCACCCTGTCCAATTGACCTGCAATAAGCAGGGACATCTTCCACTCGATCAGGTTGTTCAGAGCCCTGTCTGACTTGACCTTGAATATTTCCAGGAAATCACATCGCTGGAAAACCAGTTTCAGTGTTTTGCCACTCTTATTATGAAAAATGCCGTTCTTATGTCTAGTTTGTATCTACAGTCTTTTAGCCTAAAATAATAACCCCTTATTGTATCCTGAAATGTATGTCCCCATCTTTCTTAAAAGCCTCCTCTAAGTGCTGAAATGCTGAATTGAGGTTTCCCCAAAGGCACCTTTTCTCCAGACTGTACAACCCCAGCTCTCTCAGTCTGTCTTCTTAGCCCTGTGATCATCTTTGTAGCCCTCCTCACAACTTGCTTCAACAGGGCCATGCGCTTCTTGGGCTGAGAACCCCACAACTGGACACTATATTCCAGACAGAATCTTGAAGTGTGGAATAGAAGGGCAGGATCACCTTCCTCAACCCCAATTCTTGAGTTCCTCCCTCTGGATGGCATCCTGTCCCTCAGGTGCAACAACCCCATCACTCATCTTGGTGTCTACTATAAATTTGTTGAGGGTGTACTTGATCCCATCATCTATGTCAATTATAAAGTTATGAAACAGTAACTGCATGGCATTTATTGTTGCATGGTATTTATAACCTAAATACTTGAACTGATAAGAAGTGGCAAATAATTATACTGAATGTCATGGACAACACAGCTAAAAGAGATGTCTGAGAAGACAGTGTAAAAGCAGTTGACTTCCTTAGCATTCACAGGGAAAAGGAGTAGAATGCAAAAAGCTGGAAAAACAAGTCTACAGCTCTCTTTATATTTCTACCAGCTCTTCTGGGGAGACTGCCACTGTTTTTTCTGTTAACTACTGATTTAACTCAGCTTGTGGTTCTCTGCAAATCTAGAGATTTGAGACTGTAGGTACAAAGGAAAAGTTCAGAGCGATAATACAGGCCAGAGAAAGATGTAGTTGCATTTGATGGTAAACTGGTAGACATTCTTTGTGAAGAGTGGCTGTCTCTGTAGAAGTAAGAACACCTGGATTTTAGGATGCTGTGACAGAGAAGGTCTGAGATGATTTATTTTCTCTGACCTTGAAACCAAATGCACATAGGAAAACAAATTTGGAAGGGTTTATCTAGGATGTGTGGTTTGGGGTCTGAAATATGTCATCTGACATTTGCATTTTGGGAACCCTACTTTTCCTTAACATTTACTTAATATCTGCTAAAATGATTCAGTCAAAAGCAAAAGTTTAATTTTACTGACAAATGTTCATTCACTGTACACAGCTGTGGTTTGTCTTCCATTTACAGTTAACACAGCTACTTATATATGCCTGCACAAGTTATTCAACAAAAAGACTAAATAAAATTTAGTTCTAAATCCACAGGAAAATTGTATGCAAATTACAAAATAAGATATAAGAAGGTGCAAACCTTTAGATTCAGGAACACAAAAAGCATATTTCTTGTTTAAATGCCACTTAGATTAAGAACTGAATTGTTTCTTCCATTTGTATTTTAGGTAAATTATGGAAGATGTGGAGAAAGGAAAGAGCTAAGGAATAAAATACATAGTACATGAATAAATGTATTAAGCATCAAAACGAGCTTGTATATTAGCAAATTTTCACTACATGAAAGATGCTTTTATCTTTTATGTGGATGAGGATTTAGAAAAGAAAAATAAGTTCTGGCTGAATTATTTCAAGTGCATTTTCTTAAGTACAGTTCTGACTTTAAAATATTCTAATTCTCCCAATGAATGTTAAGATCCACAACACTGAACAAACTTCTTGTAAAAGACATATTCTAAGTTATTGCAGGAGCAAATACATTCACAATAGGAATTCTGTGGAAAGTTGGGGTATCTGGCCAATTTCTGTAAAAATGCATACAGTTAGATAATTCCTCTTCTTTCCCTCTGTGTCATCCTTTCTCCTACATTTTATTACATTCTAAAAGAATTTTTTTGTGCATTTTTTTATCTGCCTGTGGGTTTCTGTGTCTTCCATGCAGACTGAAATAAAATTTTAAGGAGTTTGCAGATATGGATATATTTGAACTAGAAGCTTTCCGCTACAGTAGATTTCCTTTGTCTCCATGGCTCCTGGCGATTCCATTAACTACATTGTGATTTTTGCTTTAGGCTCTGAAGGGAAAAGGAGAAGAGGTGGGATTGCAGAGGAGTATGTAATAAATGTCAGGATACATATTCAACATATCTGTGGCCTTTTTGTTTATTTATTTTTTACAAAGCCTTGCACAGAGAGTTCACATTTCTTTGCATCTGGCAGCAGCATTAACCTTTTGAGAAGTACAGAAAATATTTTGTAATGTTACTAGAAGATAGTAAATTGACATTTTGATTTAATTTTCTCAACAAGAATTTCACCTGTTGGGTTGTATAGGAAAAATAAATAATGGACTATGGTGCATCTGGATACTAATAACTGCTCTAAATTTGAGAGGCAAATAGCAGTGTATTAATCAGGTATGATTTCATGCCAAAATAATACATACTGTATTTGTCTTTCAATACTCATATAAAAATTTTTTGGTAAGAATTTGATTGAGAAAATCAGGAAATTTCTAATTCCTTTGCATGAGTTCAATTTATCTACCATATTGCTTTATTATGTGAAATAGACTAAAAGGATCTCTGAAGGAAATAAGCAGGGAAGTGCAGGTAAACCACAATTCACCAATAAGTTATTTCCAGCGTTGATTGTTGTGTGAACAAACTGTGCCATGAGGAAATATCTACATGCACTTTGCCATCCAGGTTAATAGGATTATATTTTGGGTTTGATCCTAACAGCAAAGTACAGTAACATTTGAGAATTCTAATTCTACAAGAGATGGAAGTGGAGAACCTACACAAGTGATAAACACAATGGGAAAAAACTGCAGGTAAAGGACATCTCTTTCTTTCCACTGCAGAGAAGCCAGGCAGCTCGAACTTACCTGAGACTACAAGCAAATGTAATTTTTCAACAGAAATCATCAAACCTAGAACTCAGAGTATTTAAGTGCATTGAGCTGAGTAGAAGGCCTTTGGATTTGCTTGGAAGATCTCTCCTGAATCATTTATGATGATCACTGAACTTTGGCACCTGTGCAGTCAAGCTTTTTACCAGCTCTAGTTTGATTTAGGCTGTTAGGTTGGTACTATCAGCAACAGAAACGTTGTTAGGGATAGGTATCCACAAAACCAGGAGGGTGTTGCTAAGTTGGAGCCAGGGAGCAGATGCTGGGTGTGGCATCAGAGCAGGCAGGAGGACGGGATGCAGCCCTACAGTGCTGGGGACAAGAGACAGCAGACAGCAGTGACAGCAGCTGGGAATAGCCAGCAGGAACAATATTGCCAGGCAGGCTCTTGGTGGGTTCCAACTCTACTAACAGTGTGGAAAAGCTAGGAGAAGTAAAAGGCAAAGATTACAGCTCGGTCAGCCATTGAATCCCCAGTGGCAGCCCATAGAAAAACAGTGTTTCCTAGCATTTCTATACTGGAACTTGAAACTCTCTGTGGTAATGTTAGTCCTTACTCTGGCCCACTCCTTTTCCAAACTCTTTTCTATTATGAATTCTGCTTGCTTTCTATGAAATTAAATGATGTAAGAAGCAAGTTAGCCCTTAACCTTCAATGGTAGTGTGACATGTTCCCTAATAGCTAAAAGGATTACAATGGTCAACACACAGAGAACCTTCCTTTATAAATATAGTATTGTGCATAAAAGTACACTCTCATAAATCCACATCTGCCATGTAAGATCTTAGCATGATTTAAATATAACATATGGAGTCATAATTATCTAACACGTGATTTCTGTATACTGTCCAGTTACATGTTATTCTCAAAGGGATGAGACGTCTAAAGGGCAATAGCTGAAAGGGAAAAAATAGGGATTGGAGAGAGATGTGTTGCAGACTGGTTTGATGTTTCTATTTGATTAGACATTGATTTTCATGCCCTTTTTGACACTTGGAATCCTAATTTTACCATTTTACCTCTTAAAGCAGTAAAATGCCAAGTGCTCGTTTGAGGTATGAAAAAAAATATAAGGCATAAACAAAGGAAGTAGAATGTTAAAAAATGCTAAGGCCATTAGTAGTTTTACTGCAATCAAAAGGTAAGGACACAAGGACTGAAAGCAGTTTCATTCTTAAATCCAAGTTAGGGAATACATACTCTGGATCCTTTCCCTTAATCTAAAAAACTGTATAAGGGTGTCTTCATGGTCCTGTCCTCCTCTCCTAAAAGCAATGCAGCCTCTCACAGAATCACAGAACAAGCTGAGCTGGAAGAGACCTATCAGGATCACTGAGTCCAACTCCTGGCACTGTCCAGTACGATCCCTAAGTGTCATACTGTTCTGGTTTTGAAAGCAAAACCAGTGAGAGACTACAAGTCAGAAGTACAATTTATTAGGAAAAGGGGAAAAAAAAAAAAAGGAAAGCAGAATACATGCAATCATACAAAGGAAAAAGAAAATCACTGACAGAGTCAGAGTACAAGGTGACACCCTGTGGGTCAGGGTGTTGGTAGCAGTCCAGTTGGAAAGGTGGCTGCAGTGCTCCTGGAGCAGCAGCTGTGGCTCTGTTGAAGCAGTGATCCTGTAGAAAGACTCAGCCCTCCGCTGCGGAGGCTCCAGTGGTGACAGATGGGCCTGGTCTTCCTCTGGGAGTGCAGTGAAGAAGGCCAACTTGGTGTCCCAAATCTCAGGTTTTTATCCAGGTAGAGAGGCTTGGCTCCTCCCCCTGGATGGAGCATTTCTCAATGGCATGACGTAATTTTACCCGTTGGACTCAATGGCCCATTAGCAGAAGATCTCTTCCTGGAGGGGGAATGGGTTCGGGAAGAGATAAAGGAACTGCTCTTGCTGGTTTCTCATCAGCTGGCCTATTGACAGAAGATGACATAACCCCCACCTCAGTCTCAGAAGATGGTGATGGAATACCCTTTTTGGTTACATTTTGCATTGCAACCCATGACACATACCATGTGCCTGAGAGCATTGTTCCAATGCTTCTGGAACTCTCAGGCTTGGTGCTGTGACTACTTCTCATGTTTATAACATTCTTTTCTGTGAGTCTATTACCTTCTAACTCTGATGAATTCATGCCCTTCTCTCTGTCACTACTTGGAAGACTGTTTTGTGGCATGTAGAGAGGTAGCATGCTCTGTCCTTCATCTGTGTTTATGCCCTCTCACTCCCCTTCTGTTGAAAAAGGATTAGGATTTTCCCTGGAAAGAATTTCTATTTCCAAAAAGCGAAAGGACTTTAAAAAAGCATGCTGCACTTTTATCTGAAACACTGAACAAGAACATAAAGACAGCAACATGTAAAATTTATTTATGATGAAAGCAACAATAACACAGTGATTGCATGAGAAAAGAAGATCATCCAATGCAATAAATATCAGTGTAATACGGCAAGATGTAAGAGCACAATAGTCTCACTCTAGCAAAGAGTCTGAGCAAGGACGTTGTTGATCATGGCTGCAGAGCATCCCCGCTGTTATAAGGAATTATTCTGAACATTTTCAGTTAAAATGCTGCTACTGTATTTGGCAGTTTATAGAATTTGAACTTGTAGTTCAAATGCTATTTCAAAGCCCAAGATCTGCAGACCTTACTCAGGCAAAAACATTATCTACCAAAACATCTACCTGTCAAAACACTTGAAATTTGACTGCAAAATTCAGTAACCAGAGTTTATATAATAATGGGTTTTAAGATGGAAACTACATTAACTTACTAATTGCTTCTTAGTTGCTCAGCTAAAAGAAATAACTACAATTATTAATCTAGCTCTCAAATCAGAAGTCTGTTGGCCATAGACTAATTACTGTTGTTGCATTCCATTGTGGGGAACTGTGAGAAGTTCTATTAAAACTGATGGTCGAGGCCAAAATAAAGTCAAACGAGATGTTATTATATCTGAGAATCATTTTTTTATAACAAAAAAAGCATTGGCTTACTAGAAAGGGCAGAAAAAGAGGAAAGAAAGTGAAGAAGAATGGGGAGGGGAGAAAGAAATGGTGAGAGAGCAGAGTCCGAGCAAGCAGGTGGGCGCTTATTCCCGGGTGGGCGGGCCCAGGCTGGGACTGGACACGGGCGGCACACGGGGCTCGATGGCTGCGGTGTCCGGCCGAGCGCCGGGCGAGAGGGAGGGCACAGAGCCAAAAGGTGGGCTGGGGCCAGGGCACGAAGGGCAAAGACCGGCTGGGGCCAGGGCAAGAAGGGCAAAGATAGGCTGGGGCCAGGGCACGAAGGGCAAAAACCGGCCGGGGCCAGGGCAAGAAGGGCAAAGACCGGCAGGGGCCGGGGCAAGAAGGGCAAAGACAGGCTGGGGCCAGAGCAGG
>VYXF01009985.1:271559-285059 GCA_013397295.1 Polioptila caerulea | reverse complement strand
CCAGGCTGGGGCCAGAGCAGGAAGGGCAAAACCAGGCTGGGGTCAGGGCAAGAAGGGCAACACCAGGCTGGGGCCAGGGCAAGAAGCAGACCTCAAGCCTGAGTAAAAAGACAAGACCAAAAAGCCCCAAGTTCGAAAACCCTGCCTCACAAAAGCTCCAGAGGTTGTGGCTCAGTTATTTTTATGCCCCTGGCCCTTCCCAAGGTCTGCCTGCTGACAGGAGACCACTGGCCCAGTCCAGCGTCCCACTGCAGTCCGTGGGTGGAGACCTTTGTCCATCTGCTTGGAGAGCCCCTCTGGAGGGTTCAGTGTCCCCGGTGCTCTGCTGCCTGTCCCGTGTGAGCCATGAAATGGGTGCCAGGCAAAGCCTCCCCAGAGACAAGGCTTCCTCCTGTCTTCTCCTGGCTGCCTCCTGCCAGTGGCACATGTGCAAGCCCTCTCCATAGGAATCTGACAACCAGTGTTGAGGCAGAAATGGAAATTAAATTGGCTCCTCACAGTTTTATTACTAATTAACTAACAATTAACACCCATGTTTAACTGAAAATTATTCCCAGGAGGCCATATGTATCCTGATTCTGGAGTTTTAGGTTCAAAGGATGTGTTAATAGTAAATGTCTTGGTTTTAAATATATGGTCTTAAATATATGTAAACATACATATATTGACACAGAGCTACTAAGCTATTAAAATCTGTAACATTTTGTATTTAATTTCAAAATATTACAGTCTCTTCACTCTCAATCAAGAACAAAATGTTCTTCCTTTTAGAACAGTCTTTAAATGTCTTAATGTTCAGAGTATGCATAATATAAAGCAATGTACCAGGTTTTTTTTACCTTTACACTCTTGTAATGCTCTCTTTTTCTAATATAGTTGTAAATAAAACACAATGTTGAACTCCCTTATTTTTTATATCCAAGAGTAGATTGGACGATGGGTTTCCCTGCACTGGGATGCATGCTTAGTCTGAAAACAATCTCAGAATAAGAGTATGTAGTGTTCATACACCTAATATATTCCATCTTTCTTCTTATTACCTGTTTTCACCAAAGTCTGACATTAGTGGCAATAATTTAATACCTGAAGGCCTTGGTAGAATAGAAATCCTGTTCTATTATTTTATTAGCTTCCTTTGATGGTTGTAAGGCATTGAAGGAGAGGCTGGAAGAATTCAAGTGTATTGGTGCCTGTACAAATCCACTAACTCTGGCTTTTGTAAGTACAGGACTCGTAGTCATTTCTGTAAAACCAATTATATGACTTTGTGTTTCCCCCTCATTTGTACAAGTCTTTGTTCTTCTCTGAAAGCCTCTTTGATTCTGCTTTGTTAATGGAATGCAAAGACAACATTTACCTTCTGAGTCACAAGAAAAAGCTTTCTTACCTAGGGATAGTGTCCATGTAACACATTTGTATTGATTTAGTGAGGTGCAATAACAATTTATAGGTGCCATATTTGCCTTTCCACTCTGTTGGTTTTTTTTTTTTTAATTATTCTGTGGTTTAAAATGTATGTTCAAAACTAGTATGGCAAGTTGCTTTAGCTCAAAGCAAGGAGAGAGGATTCCACTTTTTACTGAGATAAAATTTGTAACTTTGTTAAAAATTCACATAAAAATTTTTCCAGAGTATCTGTCGATTAAAATTCAGCACAATTTACCTACAAAATGAATATGATTGATCAGACATGATGAAAGCTGGTTTTAAATTTAAAATACTTTTAAAAACAAACTGTGGTTCTACAGTTCAATGGATTTTGACGGAGTATGGAATATGTATGTATGTGTATTGAAAGGTCTCTACTATAATGGCGTTATTTTCAGCTCAGTCTAGCCAATTTGCAAATCCAATTAATGGGAGAAAGTCATCATGAAATAGTGATGTTGGCAGTTACTGAGGACAGCTTCTGTCATAGTTAATAGTAAGTTACCATCCTTCTATGACTTGTGTAGAAATCAACAAAACTCTATTTGGTATTAGTACAGATTCCTAACAAGTGAATCTAAACTCCCACATTTGTGTTGAGATACAGTAAGATTGTTTGCAACAGCTGTGGTCAGTCACACCACACATCATTCCATGAATTGCACGGGCAGATCATGCTTGCCCATTTCCTTCCATGGCCGGGGTTTGTTAGTCAGTCAGAGAGTGCTGAGAGAGCATGGCTCCTATCATACTGAGACCACCTTATATGGTTTTTCAATGGTTCTGGAAATCAGATGCCCTCAGCAGCTGGAGAAGGACAAATTGTCTCAAATTTTCAAAAAGCATGAGAAAAATAGACCAGTCTGCCTCTCCCTGGTCCCTGGGAAAATTATAGTTTGTCTTCTTGGAGCGCATTTTTGAGCACCTGAAAGAGAATGTGCTAGGAAGAGTCAGCCCGGGTTCATCAAGAATAAATGGTACTGGTCCACTATGATTGTCTTCTAGGATAACTAGGTGGGATTTGTGGAAGAGAAGAAGGCAGTGGATGCCATTTTTCTCGACTTCTGCAAGGCTACTGACACTCTCCCACCATATCCTTGTAGTGCTGCAGTCTGGATAGATGGATGACTGGAAAAGTAAAAAAATAATTAAATGGGTGCAATAAGAGCTGCTGGAACACCCTGACTAGTTGGCTAAGCTGAAACTGATTATGGATATATATGAACTTGAGAATGCCAGCCTGGAGTGAATGGGGTTTAGGAAGGCATGGGAAGACCTAGTAAAATAAATAGAAGTTAAAATATCTGTGATCAGAGATAAAATTTTTGCAAACTTCCAGTCAGTGTAGTATTTTCCATCCTTCTGGAAAAGAATCAAAATAAGCCCTTGTCCTTGAGGTGACTTTTTCACATTATCCCAAGTAACTGACTTTAGTGGAATGACACCAGTGAGAATTTGACATCGTAGTTGCTTAATTCTGGCAGCATATAACAAACTCCAGACTTCCATTGTGCATAATTTCTGATAACTGTGTTTTAAGCATGTGATATAGTTTTTATGCACAAATGCCCTACATCAAATAAATTTGCCTTGGCACCACATCTCGATAAAAAAAAAATGGGGTCATTTTTGTAGGGCAGAACAGCAGACTGAAGTAAAATATTGCAAAGAAAACAAGCTTCTTCCTGTACCCTTAGTTATTACAGTGATGAATCAATAGCACGATATGCTGTTTTTCAAAGCATTACAGAAATTCATCGATTTTTCTGAAGAGAACTAGAGCCATTCTTCAGCTCTGCCCTGTCTGGTCGGGGGTGCACCCAGAGGATCCATGTCCTGGCTTGTCCTCAGGGAACTTCCTGATACCCAGGGGTGGGACTTTCCTTAGTTGTCATCCTTGCTTCCCAAAACCAAAGATGTCCATGTGTACTCCTTTTTATTTTTAAGGTAGTAGATTGCTGCCTCTGAAGTGTCACTGGGGAATATCTGCACAAAGTATTGTCATGAATGATACTGAGCATTTTTCAATACCTGTAACTTACAGAAATTGTGGTTCCTCCATATCTGGCTCACCATCTGCCATAAGCATCTGTGCATTGCACTTTCTGGTCTATCAATTAACTCTATACTCAAAATAGGGAATGTGGGAAGTGGGATAGGGAGACAGCCTGCTGGAGAAGTTACAAACAAAAAATACGGTATGGACTAGCCTGGGAGGAAAATTCTGATTTAAAGTGAATAGGAGGAGTCATTAGAGTAAGGGGTCATTCCTTTATTCATCTGCAGCTGACAGTGTAGTATGTAATTACCTGTTTTTTGCACATAAATGTACCACTGAGTCCAACTGAAATTTGATTCTATTGATGAAGGAGAATAAACAGCTGAATTTCTATCAATCATGGCCTTTAAAAGTTGTCTGCAGTTGAATAAGACTGCTTTTATGCAGCCTGCCTTTTTCTATTATATTACCTTAGTCTCCTAGGATGACATTACAAAAAGTAATAGTTTCTCTGCTCTACTGAACTGCTAGTTCAGCTGTTTTGTAGAACTGCAGAGGAAGGGATAAATTTTAATTATTTGTTGATACATTTAACATGTACCTTTTACAAATGCCATTTATGTGGTGAAATTAGTGATGGTGGTAGAGGTGTTCTCTCTGCTGGGGAGAATATCAGATCATAATAAAGTTACTGGAAAAAAAATTGTTTTGTCTCATCTTGTCAGAGGAGATCAGGAATATTCTGTTCCATCGCTTTCCTAGCCCAGTGCCTCTGATCTCACCTCTGGGAACCACAGAATATGTTAGGATTTAACTGCTCTAGGTATAGGAGTAGTGAAACAAAACAAAGTCTCCATTTTATGCTATGACCCCAAACAACAAAAACTGCAAAATAAGTAGATGGTTGTTGTTTGCCAAAGACACATTTTCTGAAAAGGATAGCTTGTAGCAAAACTCCAATTCATTCTATGCCTTGTAAGTTGCATCTTCACCTAATGAACTGCAACTACTTTTTTATAACGTTCCAGACGGCATCTTCAAAAAGGTGCTTTTGGAATAGACACAGTACTGACTCAGTGGTAACATAAAAAGTGTGTTATATCTGGCACAAATGTGCCATTAACATTTTGTTCTAATTGCTTTTAACTTTTTCATTATTATTTTCATACCTACAAAGGAAGATGAACACCTTCATTTGCTCTCTGAGGCCACTGAACAACAACTATGCTCATTGCAATTAATACCTTTTGCATATTTTGCTGGCATTTTGCACCAGCTTCCATGAATCAGTATACACCTAGAAAGTAGCATCTTTTCATTTTAAAAATAATTACCAGCAATCTATACATGAACATACCTTTTTTTTTCCTTTTTGCCATTTTTTTTCCTCACTTTTACTTTTTTTTGGTAAACTATTGTGTACAGAGGCTCAGCCATCTTCTCATGTCACCAGATCCATCCTATTTTGTTCTGCATTTGTTTATTTTTAACCCAGGCCCTTTTCATCCAAATAAAAGGGAATGTTGAAGTCAAAAAAGTTCTGTTTGTGATACAGGATATCTGTTGCTAAATGGCCTTTCCTCTGTGGTGCTGGGATATTATTTTTCCCTTTCTATCTACGGTGATGTTCATTCATGCTTAGTCCATTTAAAAAGTAAACTAGCAAACCTGTCAAACAAAGCCATGAAATATAGTGGGGAATTCTTTGTTTTTAACTTACTTCAGGGTGGCACTGCATTAAAAATCATTCTGTGCAGTCCACAACAATAGTTAATGACAGTAGTTAATGAGAAGGAAATATTCAGGAACTAGATTGATGAACTCCAGGTTTGGCATGGAAGGATGGAGCTGTACTGTTAAGAAATACTGTTCTTTGAGCATGTGCTACTGCCTTTTAACTGTGTACTGCATTTTCACCAGTTGTTTTTCTTGGAATCTCCGATGTATTTGTGATTGAGGACCGAGAAAGAGTGCTTCAGGGTGTGCCCCAGATTATGAGGAATGGATAGGGAATGTAGAATCAGGACTGATAGTCTTAAATATCTCAAACGTTTATAGAGATTCCTTGTTAAGTTCCCTTGACTCTCCATGCTGTTGTGGACATGAAAGCACAGAGTTGTATAAGTTCAGATGCAATTTTGGTTTGTTTTTTTTTTTTTTACTTTATTATTATATATATTATATATATATATATATGTGTAATATGTATATATAATTCTGTTTATTACATTAAAGTTGTTTTTTAACACTTTAGAACTATCAGTGAGATCTAGATCTGCAATTTCATATTTTTTAATATGATGATTGGCATGAAAGAAAAGCATTTTTCTTTTTTGCTTATAATGATATATTTGCCACCATTGCATTGTGGAAAAAATGGCATGCTTCCATAGTGTTGTATAATTACACTGTTGAAAAGAATAACTGAATATAATGAGCTTCATTATGGCAAAATTTTCACTTTGTCTTTAGAGTTGACTGGGAATTTGTTTTCAAGAATGACACTTCCATCATTTTCACTCTGTGTGAAAAATGAACAAGCAATTATTACTTGTTTATGCTCTTTATATGAAAAGGTATTATTTTAAATTGTTCTTTTATGCCTAAAATGCTCTTCAGTTATTTATAATCTTAGTTTGGGTTTCCGGTTCTACATTTTTCTTATCCCTGGCTCTACAGAATATTTTAGCTGGCTTAATTTTATTAAGCAAATGATATTTGTGAAAACTAGTCATGATGAACTTCTAATGAGAATGATTTCTAGTTTTCAAGGAAGTAAGAGAGTTTGTACTGGAGACTGCCACATGCAGTATAACTTTCTAGAAGGGCAGTAATTAAATATAAGTCATGTTGCTACTGATGTCTTTCATTGATTTTGCCTGAAACTACTTTCTGTTCTTTCCTTGGGGAAGCATTTTAAACAAAATTATCAACTGAGATGGAGATAACGCTTAAATATTCTTTAATTGCATTACCCTCTCTTGGTCCCAGGTTTTAAATACTTTCTCTAACCTCGGTGTTCATGAATGGGGATAAAGAAATGAGTCAATAACAGAGAGAAACCAGAGGAGACTGTTCTGGGTTCCCAAGAAGAGAGATATTTGCATGAAATAAATCAAATTATACATAAAACAAAAAAAGAGAACACTAAAACACAATCCCAGCTCACTGAAAGTCATGTCCAATGTGGTGAGGAGTTTCCTCTTTCACATTTTGATTGGTAGGAAACTATTGTTATCATTGACAATATGGCATTTAGGTTTCCTAATCATAGAGAAGATTCAGAATAAAAATAAACCTTTAAAGTAAAAAAGACATCTTTTAAATCTTTTTTTTATCCTCTGCTGGCATTTTAAAACCTTACCAAATTTCAGAGCAAATGTCATAAAGTTTGGATAAAGTTTTCTGAGACTCTGCATTGCATTTTATGGCAAATGGCGAGTAACTGCAAAGTCCTGATGTGCAAAACTAGTGTAATGTAGAAAGAGAAGACTCCTGGATGCATTATTTAAAATCAAAAATTGAAAAATTCTTTGGTAGCTGAAATGGACTGGTATTGGTTTCTCAGGTATATACATAGTGTATGTAAGTATATACCTCAGAATCAGCAAAATTATATTATATTTAGTGCTATTTGCATTGCATCTAAAAAATCTCCTATTGCTTTTTCAGTGAAGCAGAATATATGGGTAATATCCAGCTTTGAGTGTTAGATTAGAAATAAAGAAATAAAATGAGATTGTCATTAGAATCTTAATCTAATCCCATGTAATGAGTGGCAGAGTTCAAACTAAAAAGGGCTACAACAATTGAGTTGGAAGAGATATTTCTGTCCTCCTTATCCATCCTATGCATGCTTACTTTTTTTCTAAAAAATATTTTCCTGAGGTTAGGAGAAATGTCTGTCTTTAGCAGTGGAAAAATACATTTTTTTAGATTAGTTATATTACTGAACACATTACCACAGTGAATGCTTTTCTGCTTCTTGGTACACATGAAGTTGAACAAACAAATCAGAATTAATTCCATTCTGGGAGAGAATTGATGCATGTCCAATCGATCATCACATTTTTGTTCAAATATATTTCTTTGTTGGTGTTCATGAACAGCAGACATTTCTTGATAAGATAGAACATTATGAGACTGAAAATCAGCAATTCCACTTGAAGAAATTAAAAGTTTTTTTAGTTCACGTAAATCTGTATTACTCTAATTTTCTTCCTTGGCATTGAGTTTTGCTATGGGTTTATTTCTGTGCTGAAGTACTACTCAACATGAAAAATTACTAAAGAAATGTATCCTAAATTAGGGCAAAATGAGGACATTTCAAAAGGAGAGGGTGCTAATAACAGTAAAATGTCCATTTTCTCACACATCAGTCAGATATCCATGTATGGTAGGGTTATAGATTTGCTGTAAGATTTGTGACTTGTTTTGTAATATAATGAAAATGTGCAATTTTGATTTAACTGTAGCCTAAGATAAACAGGGATACAAGTTGCATCTGTGGATCTAACTCCATTCTTTGATTGGGTAATCTTTATGTACATGCTGTACAATGCACTGAAAATACATGGCTTCAGACGTGCACACCACCTTTGGGCTGCATGGACAAGTAATTAAATAACAGATAAAGATTAGAACAGAGCGCTTTTTATTTTTATATGTTCGTGTTCTTCTTTAGCAGTAATAATTACAACCATTTTACAAGAAAATGGCAGTGCAAGTTTTTTTCAAAATGGACATAAAGAGTAAGGAATTGGCAAAGAACTCCTATGTTGTACATTGGCAGATTTGCCTGAGCACGTATCTCAGATGGAAATCAGGCTTCTAAAGCTGTCTAGAGAAAGAAGAAAAACACCCCCAACAAAACCAATCAACAAAAACAAGAAAGAAGCTGAAATTACGAGAATTTTATCTACTTGAAAGGAGAGGGACAAGTTTTGGTTTGATTGGTTTGCCTTTTTTAGGAATTAAAAGACAGGATTTGATTACATGGAATTTATGCTAAAATAAGTATTTTGGAAAGGACAGGGGAAAAGGCATTCATTCTGGAATATTGTAAGAGCAAACTTGTGTCAGAATGTGAAGGAAGTCCATAGAACAATGCAGTTTACTTACGCTTTTGGATTGACTGTCACAGGCATCGGAAGGATCCAATGGATCTACATAAAGTGAAGACTGTGCCTGAAGGTGAAGTGAGGAACTAAATAAAATCTCCAAATAAAACATCGGCTAAACTAGGAATTGAGATGCTGGGAAGAAATTCCTGTGGGAAGATAAGCCTAAAGAGAAACTCAAAACTGCAGAAGTTTGAGATTCTCAGTTGTCAACACTTATTTTTTGGTAAAGATCACAAACCACAGGTGATGGAAGTGGGGTGAGTCTTGGTGTCAGCTTCAACCAGCTTTGCTAGTAGTATGAATGGAGATGGTAAATGGTGACAACTGAAATTCACACCATTTTATTTCATTCTCCGACAGGTAGCAGGACATTTTGGAGCTGGTAAAATCTTAAGCTTACACAGCTAAAGGTACTGCAGTTTATTTGTTTGATCCTTGTAAGAGTGTACAATACTCAAGAGAATATAACCCTAATTCAGCAATAAATCAATAAGTGTTTTTATATAACAAAGACCGTCCAGATTGTGTAAACAGATACGTAACTCAGAGAAAAGGGAGGAAACAAGGATGTCAGTAAATCAGTATTTGTAGCAGGAATGAATAAAAAAGCATAGCTCAAGCATGGACAGAGAAGTCAGAAATATGAAATATGTAACTCACAAAGGATCATACTAAATCCAAAATCTTTTATTGCTAGAAATAAATATACAAAAGAAAGAATGGCTTAAGACCTGAAAAAGTTTATAGGTAAACGACAAATAATAAAATAAGAAAATTTTTGTGATACAGTTAGAAAAGTGACGTTTCATGTTGCCTGGACTCTTAAAACAGTTAATTTAAATCACTAAGAAATTGAAGGTGTTGGCCAGAGCAAAGTAGCCCATTAACAAGGTTAGTTAAACCTTTAGGTTAGCTAAAAACATTGAATTAAACAGGATGGATGGGAATTTTCTGCAGCCGTGAGTTTTTAAGAATTCATGGGGGGTGAATGATGTGGGGAAATCAGAGAAGACAATATAACTTTAAGTAGAATATAGCTTTAAAAGAGGGAATGAAGACATGTGCAATAATAGTAAAGTGACCTAAAGTTACTTACAGAAAGAAACAAGCTATTAACTGCATGTATGTAAATGAGAAGATGAGAACTACCTGTTGGTTCTTTTAGTAAGTTAAACATTTTCTTTGACAGTAGATGGGAACCCATAAGCAATGGAGAAGCAATCATAAGCTTCAGTAAGCTTTATCTTCACATTCTGCAATGCAAATTTAAAAAAATATAGAGCTGAAATGTGTGAGTGTGCGGCTCGTTCAAAAAATACACTCATATTTTTGCCTTTGGGGGCTTTCTGCCTTGCTAGGTGGTCATGCCTATTTGGAATGACATGCCAAAAGAGCTTTCAGGGTGCTGTATCTGAAATAGCTCAAGTTCATCTAATGGGTAGAAAGATTCTGCATTTAAAGTTGCTAACAAAAGCGTGTTGAAAACTTAATTGGTTACACTTGTGATTTAGATGTAAAGCATAATCTCTGTCATTTGGTTGTGAAAAGTGACTTGCTACTGAACTGAATGTGGAAATCTGAAGGCATGCACTTTACATTATGCAGGGCATCGTAAAATTATATTAGGAAACTGTAAATAGCAATAAATAGCACTTTAGGGAACAACAGCTTCACAGAAAAAAATCATCGCACCAAGAATCTATGTTTGCTCATTTTCTTTTACAATTGAAAATACTTTAATAATTTCATTTCAGAGTTAAAAATGAGAAGGTAAGTAATGATCCAAGATAAATAGAGATCAGACAATATCAGCTGGAATAAGCACAGACCCTTTTAGATGCTGAATATAACATTCTAGCTTCTGTATTATTGATTGCTATTTGTTTCTTGTAATAGGTTTTCAATACTTGATTTTGCTTAGGCTTTGCACCACCTGGTGCATTAGAGGAAGTGGAATAAATATGCAGAGCTTGTGTGAAGACACTTGAAGCTGCCATGTGACAATGCCTCTTGGAAAAACAAATTTTGAATGGAGTGCAGTAACATTTAAATTGCTTTTGGAATAACATAACCAAGGTCATGGAGATTTGGACCCATTATATCAATGGGTCAATGGGTTAACCTCACAAGTTATATCTCAGAGAAGGCCATCCAGCTTTTAGAATGTTAAGCTTTTAGGATCCATCTTCAAGCTGGGGGGCCTGAACCCCATTCATAATGCATTGGCTAGAATTATGGATCTTAATACCACATGTCTGTATGAACAGTGGTGTTAGGATTATAGGAAGAAATGTACTCTGGCTCTATAATGAATTGTTTTAAAATGCCATGTAATTATGCTAACACTAGGAGAAAAACTAAATAATCTTACGGTCTTTCAGGTGCTGGAAATTGAGTTTTGCAGCATCACACAGACTTCTTTTCAGGGAATGACACAGTATATAGATGCTTTTCATTAAGACATTCTTGAGCATTATAATCTCTAGAGATCTTGCAGGATTTTATTAGAAGAGAACAATCCAATACATATTTTCTATTGCAAGGAAAAAAAATGCTTTCTTGAGATCATGAAAACACCTTCACTCTCAGAAAGAGCCAAGGGGATGCAGGTGATGCCAGGTGGGGACTGCCTACAATCTCCTCCACTGTGACTAGCTGGTTTCATCCTATGGCCAAGGGTGAAATGCAGGTGTGAATGAGAAGCTGTGCGTGCAGTGAAGAGTGCAGCATCTGCCTGTGTCTGCTCGGATTAACTGCTGTATGCCCAGTAACTTCCCTATACAACAGCCTTCCAGACAGGATCAATACAGCCTGTTACTCAATTCAGAAAGGCTCTTCAAAGCCTTCATAATCTCATCTGATTCTCCAGTTTTTGCATTGTCAGGAAAGAATCAAGTGTGCTTCCAGAACTGCATTGAGAGATCATCATAACTCCTAAGTTATGTTGTACTTTCCCACATGTATCATACTCTAAAGCAGTTGGAAACAGTGGCATTTACCACTGTTCCTATTCAACACAGGACATCTGACATTAACTTGGGTCTGAAAAGTCACATATGTTTCAGTGCATCATCTACCCTTCATTTAGACTTCCAACCCTCATTAATGAACTATTGTGTTCGAAGTTTAACAAAGACACTTTTCAGTCCACTAGAGGAGAGAGACAGGCTACACAAAGGCTACACTCAAGGCAAAATTTGTGAGACAACCTATCACTATGGAAGTAAATGACGTTTGACTGTTTCTTAAGTTTCCAGGGTTGCAAAGATAATTTAAAAGGTAAAAATGCTATATATTTTGCATGTTTGCACATTTTAACCACACAGGATACCTATTCTGTGATAACAAGGAGTGAATCAAGTTGTGATTCTACTTATAAGGATTAGAAATACGGAAAAAAGGAAAAAAATTGCTAGGTAAAATTTGAACATAAAAATACTTAAACCTCTACTTCTGTATGTGTTTTGCATGTAAAATTATCAAATTGAACAGATATTGCCCTGAACAAACCTACTGTAACATCATAGAAGATGATGACATCTGGTAGTGAACAGGTGAATATTTATATTGAAAAACTCAAATACTGCTTAACTTCCCATGTGAAAGTGAGATTTTGAATGTTTCAGAGTAGCCCAAACAAGATTTTTTGTTCAGTTCATGTAGGATGAAGTCTAAACAGTTCTGCACTTCCATGAATAGATTTTCAAACTTTTTGAAGATTTTTCTTGTCTTTTTCTTAAGACATGTTACAGGTAAGGATTCACCAACTCATCTGTGGGAGGCAGAAGGTAGCTCTCTCATGAGCAACAAGAAAATATCAGCTGATAATTATGAAATGTAGAAATAAATACTGAACCTGCAGCATTTGTGATCTCTTTTTTGTTCTCATTAATGCAGTTGACATCAGACTGGCTGGAACTGTTGTTCTGTGAGTTTCACAGGAATTGTCATGGCCCTGAGTGCATCCTCTCTCCTGGAGATCTAACTGTTGGGGCTGAGGGTCGTACAGCAGGTATTGATAGTGCAGCTGAAGGCCGCCCCTTCCCGCTAGCGACTTTGGAGAGAGTTTCCCAGGCAGGAATAACTGCGGGGTAGCTGCAGACAGGGCCGAGCCGCTGTCCCTGCCTATACTGCTGCCGTGACTTGCTCCTGGCTCTCCACCCCTTGCAAGGCAGCTGGCCCTCCTTATTCCATGACACTGAGGTCCAATATGTTGCAATTCAGCATTAAATTTCCTGAAAAATATGGGACTAATTTCGTTTTCCCAATGGCTAGCCCTTACTGATTTACTAACTTCTCTCCTGTCTTTGCTGCTCTAAGAGTGCTGCTTGCTGCTCCCATAAGGAAGTAGCTTTTTCCCCCAGTGCTGCTGCTTGACTTGACACACTTAACTAGTCCTCTGCAATACTCCTGGGTCACTTATTTTTCACTTTCAATGTGTTTGCAGTTTGTACATGTAGTGCTTCATAGAGAGCCCTGTTCTCTAAGTGTATCTGGAACTAAGATTTAATATCTAATGTCTAATGGGGTAGACTGAGCAAATTAAATCAGGTATAGAATGGCTTGAATTGGAAGAAACTTTAAAGATCATCTCCAATCCCTTGGCCATGGGCAGGACACCTTCCACTTGATCAGGTGTCTCAAAGGTCCATCCTGCCTGGCCTTAAACACTTCCAGTGATGTGGCATCCACAGCCTTTCTGGGCAACCTGTGCCAGTTCCTCACCCCCTTTGTAGCAAACAATTTCTTTCTAAACTAAGCCTACCTTCTTTCAGTTTGAAGTCATTACCCCTTCCTTATTCTATCCCTACTGGTCTTTGCACCTCTATGGGTGTTAAGGTCTGGTTTCTAAAGTTATTAGAAATGCCTCTGCCCGAATTAAGGTGCAAATGAGACCCAATGCCAAAGTCTATATGTGGGTTTTATTTGATAGTAAATCTAGTAAATCTG
>VYXF01009985.1:228937-271331 GCA_013397295.1 Polioptila caerulea | reverse complement strand
GAGAGAGAGAAAGGGAGAGAAAGAAACAGGAAAGAAGGTTCTGAGCTCCTGTAGTATAATTGATTAATTTGCATCCCTGGAATAAATGTGAATGGATTTGTTGGGGACGCATGTTTTCCTCTTAACCNCCTTATTCTATCCCTACTGGTCTTTGCACCTCTATGGGTGTTAAGGTCTGGTTTCTAAAGTTATTAGAAATGCCTCTGCCCGAATTAAGGTGCAAATGAGACCCAATGCCAAAGTCTATATGTGGGTTTTATTTGATAGTAAATCTAGTAAATCTGAGAGAGAGAGACAGAGAGAGAGAAAGAGAGAGAGAGAGAAAAAGAGAGAGAGAGAGAGAGAGAGAAAGAGAGAGAGAAAGGGAGAGAAAGAAACAGGAAAGAAGGTTCTGAGCTCCTGTAGTATAATTGATTAATTTGCATCCCTGGAATAAATGTGAATGGATTTGTTGGGGACGCATGTTTTCCTCTTAACCACATGTACTTACGGTTAGGAGAATTTTA
This sequence comes from Polioptila caerulea, assembly GCA_013397295.1. Classification (NCBI taxonomy): domain Eukaryota; kingdom Metazoa; phylum Chordata; class Aves; order Passeriformes; family Certhiidae; genus Polioptila; species Polioptila caerulea. Next base: position 270,825 of record VYXF01009985.1, on the reverse strand, counting down.
TAGGTAGTGTTCCTGCTCCGCTGGGTAATTCAAAACATTTTGAGAAATTAACTTTTATGATACAAAATTAACACATAAAACATTTGTTATGAATGGAGATAATTTAAACAAGTCCCTGCCTTTATCTAGGTTTCCTGCAGCAGATAACAGCTTTATTGAGGCAGCCAGCACCCCAAAATCCATTCTCGTTCTCAAGTTCTTAATAATGATGGATCAGATCTATTATAATCTGAATAATTTATTGAATAAACTCAAGGAAGAGAAGACTTTAAGAGTTCTCACTATCCAGGATAAACAAAAGAAACAGTACCAATGCCTTGGAGGCTGGCCTGGAACAGGGACTAGACAGAGCCAAAGGAATAAAATAGGTATTTATTAAAAGGCCTCAATGGATACACCCTGGGCAGTGCAGGAGCCTGGCCGGGTATCACGCAGGTGGAATCCCAAAATGTCTCAAAATGCATGGCCGGTCATGAGGTCTCACACTTTTATAAGTTTTGGTCCATTAACATATTGGAGTTAATTGTACAATTGTAGGTTCAGGTTATGAAGCTCCATCCTCCTTGTTTTTCTCTCTTCACATTGCCATTGTTTGTGCTCTTGGGCCTGAAATTTGTATCGACTGTCCTTGGTCCCAAGCTAGAAAAGGAGTTGTTTTGTCTACCTACTCTGTGAAGAGAGCTTACCAACACTTAATATGAAGCCCAGAACCACATACTAAACTAGCAGAGAATCTGAAAAATGTAAAAGCTAAAACTTTAGGCATCACTACTATTAGGTTTTTAAGACAGTGCACTATAATAAAGGTACCTATATTACAGATAGCAAAGAAATAGTATAGATTAGGAGCCAATGTCACTTACCAATGAATAATAGTTGTATGTAGGAGATAAGAATATTTTTTACCTTTGTTAAATATATTAAACTTGTTAAATTCTTTTCACCAGAAGGCACTCTGGGAAGGGCTCAGCTGCAGATGGGGTGGTTGAGGAGAGCTGGTTGAGTCAGGTGAATGTCAGCTGAGTGTCAGCAGTGAGGCAGAGATTGGTTGGGGAGATGCCAGGACCATAAGAACAGGAAGCTGAGGTGGATGCAGGGACGTGTCAGCAATGACACTGCAGCTGCAGCAGCCAATGAGTGCCTTTCTGGTTAGGTTTCAGTTAAGTTCTGTTGAGTTTAAAGTATAAAAAGACCTGGTTTGCTACAATAAAATTATCTTCTTCAGAAGTGTAAAGAAGTCCGTGTGTCTTTGCTTCCCATTGCTACCGTTGTGTGCAGAAGCCTTCTTTCACTCAGCTTCTGGAAGAGTAAATAATTGTCAATATTTTTACCTCAAGGAGTACACCCCACACACCCAGAGAATATGTAAGGTATTTCTGATTTTATTGACATTCTAGTGGTCTTTTATAGTTTGTAAAAGTGCTGTTTCTGCCTGTCAGAATTTTTGCTTATCCTTTCCCATGCCCACTCCTCTTAAATTTTAAGAGTTTAATAAATTATAATAAGGGGTAACACATAAAGCAAAAGATACAGGCACCTGGGTGCCTGGCAAGGCCAATACACTCCTACTGCCTTAGCAAGCAGTCTTTTTATACAGTTACATTACATTCCTCATGATGTTCTTTAAATGACATTATGGCTTTATTTTTGTCCCGCTAACCACAACTCTTGATTCAGGTCTCTGCAGTGTTTGCACAGTCTCATAGTTGCAGACATCAGCAGTCTTGGGTGGTCTTCTGGTGGTCTTCTGATATCATTTTAAGCTTGGTACTTCTTTTTTTGAGGTTTTCTGCTCTTTGCTTATGCTATCTTGAATATACATTTTGCAGCAGCAAGCATATCTTAAAATACATTTTTTGCAAGCCCACTTGTATCCTATGAAAGACTTGCATGGCTCATCTGCATTACTCATAAGCTATTAAAAATTTTCCATACTTTAAAGCATTTTTAAGACTTACATTATTTCAAGCAATTACAATCTTAAAACTAAAAAAAAAAAAAAAATTGTAGCAAGAGCCAACTACTACAATAACCATTTATAACATATTCAAAACAGTATGTTTATTGCTGGCTAAGGATGTTTTCAGCTGAGATAACTCGCCACAAGGCAAGCTATCCCAGCCTGGCTTAGCAGATTAGCTTCAGGGGTGAAAGGTCCTGTCACAACGTTTTCATACAAATATTTATTCTCTTGAAATTCAGAGCAGTTTGCAGTCATCAAAAGAATCTGCACTTGGTGATCAGAGTAACTCTATGTTGGGAATAAATAGGGGAATGGAAACAAAATCTTAATAATTATGTAGAATAGAACCTATGTCCAATTTTTAACTAGTTTTAACTAGCTCAAGGGTGGGATTAAAGGTTTTAAGTAAATGTGTTTATTGTATCGCAATAAAGAATGAATGGAACAGCTTAACTCTAGAAAATTTGAGAAATCAAATCTAATTGTTTAGTTTAATGCCACATGAAATACATGTGGTTTTTAGCAGACAACATTTTCTTGATCACAGCACTTTGAATATATGTAATGAAGCTCTAGGGACAGTTGTTAATGTTTTCACTTATTCCTTTGGTTGTTTGCTCAAATATATAAGTAAAAATGCCATTACATTGTTAAGCAGCTGTTACTGTGTTTACATGGTTGTATCAATTAATTATGAATTTGGAAGCAGCTCTGAAAAAATTAAAACCTTGTTTGGTTTTTTTTTTTGGTCAGAATCTACAGTTCTGTGTTCTATAGAGTCTGATGGATGCAGATCATAAAATAGGTGCTACAGAAGGTCACATCTGAGATTTAAGTAGTAAAAATGTCTACTGTTACAGTTTTAATGTAATTTTATTAACTTATTCCTGTATTATCTAGTTGTGAAACTCACAGAATTGCTTATATCTGGCTAGGTTTTCCTGATAGTGCTTTTTAGTTATTTAATTATCCATTGTCATTCTCATCATTCCCCTGGAAGAAAAGAAGGAAGACCTTGTTCCTCCGCTCAATAATTGTTTTGTTTTGTTTTTTTCTCAAAACGTATTTTCATTCTAGATGTTTCTTCTTCTTATGCAGCACTCCCTCCACAGCAGTTTGAATGGAAGGAAGTCTGACAGAGCCTTGAGAGGAAAAGACCTTGCGTGGAGAGCATGAGAAGCGCAGCCTGCAAACCACTCGGGTCCTCTGCTCCTCAAATTTGATGTCTTGAACAAACTGCTCACCAAGATTTCTGTGGCAGTACTTCTCAAAGACATGGACACACTTTACTTATTACAGTCCAGCCTAGAATACTTAATTTGTTTTCAAAGAGCTTAGGGAGCTGTTTTAGTTCTGCTGTGCAGGAGTTCAGAAGAGCATGTGTTGTTTTTTCTGAGGATCAGCTCCTCTGCTGGGACCAGGACTGCCATTTCTTTAATGTTCCACTGTCAAAGCATTCTACCGTGGGAAAAGGTAGTTATCTTTATTGGTGTGCTGAAGTTTTGCTGTGCTTCAGTGACTCTCAAAGCACTCTTCATGAGTGCTGACTTGGCATCCTATTACCATTCTTTTTCATGGACAACGCCATCTGTTTCTTCTATTGATAAACCTGCTGAAAATATTTTGGCTTTCTGGTGGTGAAATATAGTCTGATGATACAACCTAGTTGTTTCTGGGGAAAATGGAATAATGTGAGCAAAAGTCTAGCTCCTTGGAACTTTTTTTAAGAATTTCAGAGGAGTCAGAAGGTTATATTCCAAGAAATTCCAAGAAGTGTGTTTTCAGATAGACTTACTACAGAGCAATCAAATGTGAGATGCACATATTTTGATATAAAAATACTTTCAGTAGTTGACTTTTATCAAAGATTTTGGTGTGAGCATTACTACAATAGAATGATATATGAAACTATAATTAGAATCATAATTCTAATAATATACTTAGATGCTCTAAAACTGAAGAGTACATATAACTAAATTTAAATCTAAAAAGCATTTAAAATTGTTGTATCTTAATCTCATTGATGTTTAGGCAGATGTTTGACTGCTGTTTTTGTAAACCATATGGCTTAGAGACAGGTGATGGCATGGCACAAATTTGTTAAAACTTGTATCAAGTATTTGATCTGGAAAAATCAAAGAACAGATAGTTTTAATGGAATAAAAGCATTTTATTAAAACAACAGCTGTGCAAACTCACCCATATTATCAATGTAACGCCAGAAACCAAGCTGGTGGTTTTTTATATATTACTGTTGAAAGTGTGTAACGTATGTGCTTGTGCTTCTCTAGGTTGTAAAGGCAAAGTATTTTATGTCTGAGACATTAGTGATTTTAACTGAGTGAATGTTCTCAAACACCACTCTTCTTGGAGAAGGGAAGGGAGATGTCAGGCTGGTTCTTAGCGGAAAAATATTCTCATTGCAAAGGCACACCTATTATTGCCAACTTTGTTAACTGTCACCACCAAGAGCAATGTGAACATAAAAAGAATCATACTTCACCACCTTTGATGGTTTGTTTAGGTCATATTTGAGGTTTGTAAGGTTTGGGGGTTTTTTCCTTCCCTTTATTTAACAGTTCTACAGCTAAACCAGTGCATTGCAAACCTTCCATTACCTCTTGAAGCTTTACAGGACATAAAAAAGGTAAATAAAAGGGTAAATAAATAAAATAAAAATAAATTAAAAAATAAAATAAATAAAATAAATAAATAAAAAGGGTAAATAAACCTATTTCTCAGTATTTTCAAACAGTATAATTTCATTCTTACTTGATAAAGGTAAATGCTCCAATTACAGTATTACAAAAATATTGAACCTAACAGAATACATACATACAGAACAGTTCTATTTTGTATTTCACAGGTCTATCATTGTCAATATCTGAAAAATACTTGATAATCCTCAAATGTTGAAATATTCTTCTCGTGCAACAAACATCTGTATTGAAATGTCAGTTTCACCTAGTGAAGTGAAAAAATACACTGGAAGATGAAGCTCTCACTTTTTAGATGAGGATTTGTCAAATAGATCTACTGACCAGCCTACATGGTAGGTCATGATAGATATCTGTCTGTGGAGATATTCAGAACCCAATTAGACAGTGTCTTGGGCAACCTGCTTCAGCTGACCCATCTTCAACAGGGAGGTTGGGCTAAATATCAATAGGTACCTTCCTCCCTAAATGATTCTGCTTTCTGTAGTCAGTATTTACAGGCATTAAGCCATTGGGAAAACATTTAGAATAACACATCTGGAAGCTTGCATGTGACATATGTTATTATTTTCCAAGTCAAGTTGTAGATTTGTGACTATTTCAGTTTCTGGGCTACAAATATGTAATTTGTTTTACTTAGTGGAATAATTTGGGTTGTTGCTTTTGTTCATTTTCATTAAGGTAGACTTCTAGCTCAAGTTAGAAGTCAGAGCAGTTGAGTCCTGGTATATGGCTTAAGTGAATCTTTTCCCTGACAAAATTTACATTGCAAAGATATATTGCCTATTTTTAAAATTAGAATTTTAAAATTAGAAGAGATGCTACCATTTACCTATTTCCTATAGAAATATTAACATGGATAAACAAAATATTTTGTGTACAAACATCTTTAAAGAAATGGGAAAATAAAAGACTAATTAGTATTAACCAAAGAGTATGAGGTGTGGAAAGAGGAAGATATTTACAATCTTGTAAAAATTGGAGTTCTGTTTCACCTTTTATCTGATAACACAGATGCAAGATTTTCTTGTCTCTGCCAAAACCTCCAGATGTTTTTTATTACTTCTTCATCTGTCCTGATGCAATGTTTGCAAATAATTTCAAGCTTGATTATTGAAATGACAATGGTTGTAATGAATATGGGAGCTCCTTCCCTTCCTCTTTACTTTGGTTTGTCACTGATTCTTTCATGCTTTTAGAGAGTTGAACAATGCTGTTTGTCTGTTTTCTTAATATATTTTCTATCAAATATAATTTTATCAAATAAAAAAACAAAGCATGCCCTAAATAGTCTGACTTGGTTAAAAAAGAGCAAAATGTAATCCCTGTGTGTTTTTTGTTGGACATAACATTGGACAATATCAAAATGACTTGTTAAAAAATAATTCCATTCCATGCAGGTGCAGTGAAGAATCTGAAGGCACTGTAATTAATCTGTCCTGTTGAGAAAAATCTGTCACCCAGTATCCAGCTTTGATTAGAATTTTCAGTGCCTAAAAAAGCACAGGTTTTACTAATGTAGTAATTTACATATCATTGTAAGAGCTGAAAGCTGTATTTTGAGCAGTGAATAAGAGATCCTGGAGTGTACAAGTGAAGCTTGAAAGGGTGTGGCAATACTGTATTTCAAACCATAGACTTTTTGTTAGATTCTGTCTCAAAGCAGGCCTAGTCTTGTAATTGCATTAAATAACCACAGGGTACTTCTGTTACACAGCTGTCAACCCATGTCATTAACATCCACATCAATGCAGAGTGCCTCACAGATCTTTTCCCTAAATATCATCCCCTTCTTGGAGGGTTCTGTTCTTTTTTTTGGCCACAGGCCTATACACTACTATAATATTTTAAATCTTTTAAAATACAATTTTTAGTTGAAGATTTATTATTTTACTTCCATATATTTAAAGAAGTAAATATCTTCTGAAGTGGAAAAAAATGTGAACATTTTATGTCACTGAGTGATTTCAAAAAATCCTGTGTTCTTACATTTTCCAAAGAAGTTTAATAAAAGACAGTTTTATGTTATCAGAAAGAATGGTTTCAATTAGTATCTATGATTGTCCAGTAATTATTTTTATAGACTGCTCGCTGTATGCTAATGAAGTTAAATAAAGGGCAATGCTGTGGACAGACATGATAATCTTTTTGGCAACATAATGACCTTCATATTGATGACTTAAGTAAAAATCAAACAAAACTTTCAAGCATTGTTAAGCAGTAATATACTTTGCTAAGATAAAGTAAATTAGTATGTTAAAAAAATCCAGACAACCTCTCTAAGGTTTTTTTTTCAGAATCATGGATACCCTTTGTTTTGAAAAAGATACTCGCTTAACTAACTGCATAAAAATTTGACATTGTTTAGTCACAACACAAAATTAACACCACAAAGTTTTTCATCTAAGCATCTTATTTCCATTTATATTTGTTGATACATACTGCTCACTGATCAATAAGACACATATTGATACAATAGAATAATGAAATCATGGTAAAGACCTGAAGTAAAGTAACTATGTTTCAGAACAGGTCTGAGAATCTTGGCTGACTCATGAGGACTTAAACTGAAAATTTTTGAAATAAAGAAATAAAACAGAAATGTTCCAACTCAGGGAGCATACTGTACTTCATAGATGGCAGCATTCAGTTTTAAGATTTGGATAACAAACATCTATCCCTATCAGTTGCCACAGGATATTTAACAACAGAAATGTTTTCCTCGCTCCAGTGATGCAGAGCTATCTGTCTTGGTTCTCTTTGATACAATTCACAAGCCACATAAGGTAAGAGAAAACACATTCTAGATAAAACTTGGGCAGTAGAGGGTGTATATTCAGTTACTAATGATGAAGGCGTTTGTCAGTCCTCATTGATACCATTAGTGGCAGGATAGATTCTCCATTGGTATTGTTATGTTACGGTCACAGGATGGAAGTCAGCATTTTTACCAGTAGTCTCTCAGATTTCTCTCTCATGTTACAAATTTTTTTGTGTTTTTGTTTGATTTTTGTTTGGTTTGGTTTGGTTTTGGCTTAGTTTGGTTTTGTGTTTTGCTTTTTTGTTGTTGTTGGTTTTTTGTTGTTAGTGTTGGGGGGGGTTTTGGTTTAGTTTTGTTCGCTTTCCCCAAGGAGAGGGAGTAATTTCTTTAGACTGCAAAAATACACCTTTTATTGTGTTGTAGCTTGGTGTCTGTTAGGTGCTGACATAGATGTGGTACAAAATAGTCACTTGCAATTGAGAGGTAGAAGAGGATATTTTACTGGAAGTGTTGATGTACTTCTGCGGTATTTACAGTGACTGCCTCATGGTCTCCAGATGGAATTTAAGATGTTTGTATGACCCATAAAGTACTAAATGGCCTATCAGGAATTAAATCTCTCATGCTGTTTTGCCACAGCTGCTACCAACTGATATATGAGACATGACACTTGGCAGGACATTACCCATGAAAGCTTTTCCTCTCATCCTCAGTTCAAAGTAGTCTGAAACTGGCAGATTTCTGGGAAGTCTGCAACACGTGTGATATGGCTTTTTGGAAGGGAATAGAGGCAGAGGCAGGAAGATGCAGGCTTCTGTCTGAAATTTGTAAAAGACACTAAAATGCACTTGAGATCTTGAGTGTAGCAATTTTCTGACTAAGTATTTTAATTTGTCAAGTAACAACAAATAACATAATTGTACTTCAGCAAAAGAACCTTTCTAGATGGTACCTGGAAAAGCATCAAATGCTTCACTGCTCTTCCAATGTATTGTCATATTTCTAGCCCTCCCTCAGAATGATGATTAACAAACATGGTAGCAAACAATTTACCAAATCTACAGAGCATTAAGATACTATAGTTCACTCTAAAGAATAATTTAATCTAAATTGCATTTGTCAAAGGTTTCAGCATTCCTATGCTATATCTTTTATCTTTTCTTATTTGCTTGTGTACTGGTCTCTAGAAACAGGGCAACTAACAAACTGAGTACTACACAGTATTATGGAATAATGATCATTTCAGTATGCAGCTCACAGGTCTCAGAAGTGCAGTGGTCTCAAGTTATATTTCCTCCTCTGTGGAGTACAATTAGCCACAAGATTGTGACAATTAAACCATATCTAGTTTAATCCAGTAAGGACGAATTTTAGCTTGGTGTCTGATTTTGTAATGCATATATTTCTTTCCATTTGAAGAGTTGGGGAAAATAGTTTCCCTATCCATGCCCAAAAATATCCATTACAAAATCCACTGATGCAGTGCCAGTTGAGAGTGAAATGAGCTGGGTTGCCTGACAGTATTAGGGAAATAGATTTTTTCCGACATATTTCCATATTATACAGTTTATATGAGCAAAGCAAGTTTTGTGTTTCTGCCTCAGAGATAAAAGACATCTTATTTCACAGTCTAATTAGTTTTAAAAGAATGTGGATCACCAGAGAGTAAAATGGCAAAAGACAATGGAAACATTAAGTAAGCTTGAGGCACTATGCAGATATTCAAATAATAAATGAANAAAAATAAAGGAAAGAAAAAATAAAAAGAAAGAAAGGGGGGAAAAAAGATTACTAAGCAATTCCCCCTCTCTTTCAGGATAACAATTACGATGTAAATTAACTAGATATGGATACTTCCTGTGTCTATCTTCACTGATAAAAGGGTGTTTTTTCTGGAACAGAACAAGAAAGAAAACTCTAGAACCAGATTTTGTAGAAATAATAGATGTTGTTTTATAGTGCAGCATCAGATAAATCTAAATAGAAATAATATTTGGGCTTTCACGGGATTTTATCTTTAGTTAAGTATGTGACTACTCTTCAGGTAGGCCTAGAAAAACGAGAAACCCTCAAGAGGAAAATGGACTGCCATTTTCAGAAACAGGCAATTCACAATATTTTTAAATGAGTTATTTCTAACATGTTAATAAAAACATGTTTTTATTAGCACCTGTTTTTTTAAAAAAACTAATTTAAATTCATCATATTTTCATGGATTGACTAAGCATTATTTAATTTGTCCTTGGAAACTGGCCACTTCTGCATTATAAGTTAAATATAATATAAATGTATACATTTGCTAAAAACATAAACTTTGGCACTTATTTTGGTAAGTGCTGTATTGCTTACTCATGAGTGATATTGTACATGTTCAAGACTAGCTTGCTTTCAAATATTTGAAAAGCTCAACATTAAGATGAAGAAGCAACTTTGTATTTTCAACAAAAATATCTCAGAATTGCGAAATTGCTTGAGAATATTATATTCAAGGTTAAGCTAGTGAAATAAAATAAGGATATTGTCCTGAAACTTTATTGTTTACCTATTCTGAGATTACCTCATGACTGTCGGTGGTTGTATTTAAACGACATTTATAATTTCTCAACTGTTTATTTTGTGTATTTTGGCAACTTTCTGCTTAGAAATGTATTATGTTAATTTTGGTGGCTATGCATTTAGCCAAGCCGAAGAACACACTCAAAAGCCTCATAGAATAAATCTCGCTTCCTCTTTTTCAGGTGTGCAGGAATCCTGGCAGTCTGAATTTTTGGGAGAAACATGGAGGCGGATAGAGAATATCATATAGCCCTCTGTGTGTTGGCCACATTACAGAACATGCGATGTGTGTTTGCATGCCAAAGTGTGGAACGAGCTCCTGTTTTGTTCCTGCTCCTGCTCCTGGCTCGGTCCTACGCAGGGCATCCAGTGCAATTCCAGCCCCTTTAGGGTTGCATCGCTAGGTGGAAGCATTGTTCTGACAACTCTGCCTCTGTCACGCTACCTGGGGTGCTTTTCAACAGGGCATTGCAAAGTGCTAATTACCAAATGGCAGGGGTCCAAGTCCGGAACCGCTAACTGCCTTTGATTGTAATGTAATTAAACCTATGTAAATAGCTTAGAACTGAACCTTCTGTTAGCTTTATGCTTATAATTGGAACAAAAAAATGTACAGTCCAGCTCTTACTATGTTCTATTTATGTAACTGCTTGGGCTCAATTATGCCCCTCCACACCATCATCACCTGCTGTCCCCCTCCAAGGCCATATAATTACCTGCCTGCAGAATACCTTCAAACTTCATACTGGGTGACACCTTGCAGAGCTGAAATTTGTTTCAACAACTGTAAATTTTCCCTCACACCAAAGATCTTTGCAATCTGCAACCTCTTCCATATTACTGTTCTGAAATGCACTTCACTCTATGCATTGTCTGCATAGTGCTAGCAAATAAAAGCAAAAAAAAAATATGATAACACTTGAGTCATGGCAGAATTTGCCACATATTTGCCTATTTCTTCTTGAAAACTTTTACTGTATTTCCCCAAGCTCCTTCTCTGTCTTTAGAAGCAATGCAACATATATTCTGGGGTGGCAAAGAATAAGGGCACGCAAGACTTTCTTTTAGAAACAAAGGAGCATAAACAGCATTTCATGGTAAATCTGCTCTTTACATACTGCTGTCCTGGGATGACTCTATGATGCTGGTATCTCCATCTGTCTGTTTAGCTCAGAAATAAGTTCTGCGCCTTTAAAACTAGATCTGAGAGTGAAGAGGGGGAGAAGGAAAAGCTGTGGAATTTTTTTTGCAGCTGTATTCAAAAACACAGAGATAAGAGCTTCAACTCTCTCTTTCTCGGGACTTGTTGTCTGCAGCACGGACAGGACAGCGGGACGGAGCTCTCCTTTGCTTTTAGTGAGTTTTTCATCTGGCTGAGGCAGAGAGGTTCCCCAGACTGTGGTTTTTGTTTTCCTTGGAACTGACCAGCCCTGCTCTGGAGTGAAAACCCAGAGGAACACCGGGGCTCACGGCTGTGGCCCACCAGGGCCCGGGATGTGACATGGTCCAGCGCAGGAGGGATGGGCCGAGACTGAGCGAGCCCGGCTACACCCACACAGGGACTTTCTGAACTTGCCATTGCTTCAGAGCAGCGAGAGGTTCCATTGTTTCATATTACTCACTTTTTCATGTTTGTGAGTACTTAGCTTGTTAAATAAATGGTTTTTTCCCCTCTTCTCAAAGGAGATTTTCCTCTCGAACTGGTGGGGAGAAGGGCTGCTTGAATTTGCTTTCTAGAGGGACCCCTTTGGAAATTTCCTCTCTAAATTTGCCCTAAACCAGGACAACTGCAAACAGTAAAATCTACGTTTACCAAATAGCAACACAGAGATTTCTTAGAAAACCCTTTCTTATGAAACTGTAAAAGGTGGACTTGAGCAGAAATACTTTTTAGCTCCTTGATAGAACTGAAAGATTTTCCCTTACTGTGGTGGTTTCCTGATGTCAGTTCATCTACCTACTGTGAACATTCATCTGAAAGTTGTTTTCCTTTGGCACAAAATGCCACATCTAATAATATTTTAATTCAGTTTATTGGTTTCTAAATGTGTTTTTAAAAGCTTACTAGACCACTAATTACCATTTCATGGAACATTTTATCTAACACATATTTTGATAAAATGTCTGTTTATTCTATCTGATTAAATTCCTGTTTATGAAGTATCTATTTTAAAATATCTTTATTACATAATCAGTATCATAATTAAAATTTTCATCTGTTCATGAAAATACATCCAAAACCCCCTTGTAATTAGGACATCTGATGTGGGAGATCAGAGAGCTCCAGAAGCTGGTCTGAGTAGTGCTGCAGACCTTTTGGCCCCGGTACAGTGGAAGCCGTGGCAGAGATAAGGTGAGAACAGAAGTGGAGACATCTCTGGTCACTCTGACCCCGATGCTCACCGCTCTGACGAGGGAAGATGCGACAAGGACTTTGCTGGCAAAAGAGATAACAAGGACATTACTAGAGTAAGAGGGATAATTGGGAAGATTGTGTTTCTAGAGGGGACAGCTCCTACGAGAGACGACTCCATCACAGTTTCCATAGTAACAAGTTTTGTTTTGGTGACACGCAGAAGAAAGACACTACAACAAGCAAGGTTGAAAAGTAAGCATGTTTTCAGCACTGGGCATGCGGGGGATCACTCCACCACAAACGTGCCCACTAAACAGAGCAGATGCTCTTTTTATATGCACTTAAGCTCATACATATTTATGGAAGTTTCAACATCGCCTATACATATTTATAAATTCTCCCCGCTTACTTTTGCTTCGTGTGTCAATTAGCTTTTTATTGTTCTGTGCTAGTGCACTGTCTTTTGGTGGTCTTGGGCAGGGGTCGCTGGATGAAGTAAGTAGTTATCTTCACGATGTCTTCTGGATGAACCTGGTCCTTGCGCAGGCTCCCTTGGTATCTGGCTGTCTTCAAAGGCTTCTGGCTATAGTGTAAATTATAGATCCAGTTTTTAACTTTTTTTTACGAGGACTAGTTTCTGCTTATTAGTCTTAAACCATAGGCTAAATCTTGTTGTACCGTAAAGGACTATTTGTTTTTAACACACTTGATTACACAGCAAACTACAGTCTATTTAAACTTAGTTATAAGTTCCTTATATCATTGGAGAAGCACAGAAGCAGCCGTGAGCCAAAGTATAAAAGGAAACTTCATATAAATCTAGGTTTGTATGTATTTGTTTGTGATTCAGCTGGACACTTAGTGTTGAAGTGGCCTCACAGCATAAACTATGAGAAGTCTTTTTTTTTTTTAACTTAGCCTTAAATGCATTTTCAACTTTCATTTTAACAGCTTAAATCCTAGATTCAATCCACAAGCAGAATAGTGTTCTGTCTATACCTATAAGTCCATATAGTCTGTATACCTATAAGTCCATAAGTCAGAAATGGATAACAGTTCTATTTTATGGAACTACAAAGGAGAATTTTAATTTGTTGACTGTGCGGGGTTTTTTTTTCATTAGTTGTTTGTTTTGTTTGTTTTTTCTTTTTTTTTGAGGATAGCTCAAAATGAGCATAGCATGGACAGCCTGCATTTTTATCACCAAAACTGAACAAAGTGGCCCACATAAAAAAATTGTCTTGAAATGAAGATTACTTCAAGAGCTTGAAGATAAATTGAAACATGTGCTATTTCTCTTATATACTGTACCAGATGCTCTTTGATATCTCTGATGCATAATTTTTTTTCAATTCATTTATTTGAATATAATTCAAAAAAATTTGCATGATTACAGGATATAAGTAGTAAAACTATACAGAAAACAGTGAGTAATAGTACCTAACATTAAGCCATTATTTAAGTTATCCCTAATATTATGGTGTTAAGAAGCAAGTTTTCAGAACCTTTAACATGAATGATTATAATTCTCATCAGATACATCTGTTTTCAAGCAAAAAATATAGAGCTGAAAATATTTTGGAGGAATAATGTGAGAAACATATAGTTTGGTGTAAATAAAAACATTTTCTGGGATCCATTTTATTCCAGCCAGTCTTGAAAATAATTAATTCTGTATCTGTGCTTTGTTGAGATCTTAACAGTTTATATAAACTGAAATAAAATGAACACATTTGGTTTGATCAGTACTTTTTTCATTCATTATTTTCATTTCATACACAATAAATTGTTTCTGTAATAAAGAATAAGAAATTTAATTTAATGATTTAAAGGGGGAAAAAAAAGAAATAGAATTCTACTTTTCTCTCCAGAAGTCAGTGAAGCTAAAAATAGGAATAGGTCAATGTTAAAAATGGAGAGTGGAGCTTGGACAGGTTTCTGCCTTTGACATGTTTTTGGCAGTAGATAGCTGCTTTATTGAGGCAACCAGCACCCCAAAACCACTCTCAATCACAAGTTCTTCATAATATCCAATCAGGCCTACTACAACAAGAATTATTTATTGAAGAGACCAAGGAAAACAGACTCAAGACTTAAACAATCTTACTACCTGGGGTAAAGAAAATAAATGCTACTAGTAGATAAAATACAGTGCACGATAAAGGGACCTATAGTACAGCTAATGAAGAAATAGTATAGATTAGGAGCCAATGCAACTTACCAGTGAATGATAGTGGTATGCAGAGAATTTCTTAATTCCTCTCAATCCCCGGGAAGTGACTTGACGTGGATGTCTCCATGTCGAGAGCTCTCTACATACTCAGAAAGTGTATAAGAAATTTCTGATTTTGTAAAAGATCATATCTTTTATAGTCTTTTATAGTTGTAGAAGGGCTTGTGTTCTGCAGTCACTAATTTTAGTTTATCCTTTTTCAGGCATAAGGATGTTCATTGCTGGTGAAGGGTGTTTTTCAGCCAAGATAATTAATCACATGACAAACCATTCTGGTCTGATTTAGTCATATATGACGGGGAAATAAGTTTCTGCTGTATCAGGGGAAGGGGTCCTGTCACAGTCAAGCAGAGGTCATTCAGCAGGTTATGAAGAGTTTCACAGTTACAGTACAGCCAGAACTATTGCACTTTTACAGCAGGCATTTTCAAGGAAAGAAATGGAAGATGTAACATACACAGGTAACATACACATTGTGATCCTGTAAGAGGAGGACATGTAGCTGTATGCAGACATACCTTTGTCTTGTCAAAAGCACGATGAATGTATGTGATGCATACAGCTTTCCCCAGGGTGCACCCAGCCAGAGCTGGTTTTCAGGACACCTGCTGGCTTTGGATTTGTGGTGGATACATTCTTCTCCCTTGACCTGAGATAATTGAACTATAGTGTCACCTTTGTCTTACGTCAAGATCTCTTAGGTGACTTAACTTACAGTCCAGAGTTCTCAGGAGGCACCTTCAGGGAGGTGTGGGTTTCGGTGGTCACAGCTTCTTTCACAAGTTTTGCCATAATGGGCAAAAGCCCTTCACAACAATGCTTAAGCCATGAACCATAACATTTTATTCTCTGACAGACTGCAATGTTGAAGGAAATGAACTTACCACAAAAAGCAATGCAGGAGCATAATTTTTCTTACCGGTGTTCCATGGATGAACGTAACCCAAAATACTGCACAAGTATGAAGTGTTATGACATCTGTCATGCTATTGCTTTTCCTTAAAATTTAGCTGTAGCTGCATAATAATTGTTAATTACTTAGATTCAAATCTAAAGCAAAGAACAGTTCCTAACTTGGCCTTCTCTATTCTAGAATACCTGTTCAATTTCTGTTCACAAAAAGTCGGCATAAGTTTCAAGGGTAATTGGTTCATTGTTTACTTTCTTGTTCAGTTCAGTTCTTTTTTTTTGTTTAACATCTCTATACCAGAGGTGCCAATTCCTGTTAACTTGAAAATATTTGCCCTCTCCAGGTTCAAAATCTCATTTCCTTTTTCAAAATTTGGAAAGTCTTATGCAACTACATTGAATAGTGCTATGTTACTCTCATTTTAGTTACATTGAACTATGTGTTCCTCTCTAATAAGGTTACCAGAATGGCATACAGTATTGTGAGTTATTCTTACTAATTCCTTGCATTAAGTAGAAATTAAATGAAATTATTCCAATATTTTATGCATTCCAGTTTTACCATTGTTAGTTGCTCTGTATGATACTTCAGCATTTATCAGGAGTTTCCAGATCCTTCTCCTTCTCTGTATTTGTAGAGAAAGTCAGTATTGTTTGCTATACTTCCTTCAGCACTGGCTCTTCCTTTCTTTGTCATGTATACTTAAAGTTCCTGTCATCTGTTATAATTCTAATTCTTGCTATCAACAGCTATATTTTTTTAACTCCACAAGGCTTTGTTCATGATCTGGATGTTGAAAACACACCATCTAAGCAAAGAAGCTTTCCGATGAAGAGTTTACAATTAAAAAATAATCGAGCTCATATAGAATTTATATTAAAATTGTGTTTATATTTAACAGTGACTTATTTCCAGTGAGGAGCCAAAACCAGCCATTATTTAAACAGAACAGCAGAGTTGGGGGTGTTTCTTGAATAGCAAAGTTTGCACAAGTTTGACTTACTGAACAGTTTAAGGTGTGGTACTTAAACTGAATATTACACAATACTGCATATTATCACAATTTTGAGAAACACATGCAAGCAAAGTATGAAGCAATTTTCATTTCAATATCCCAGTGCAAAAGTGAAAAATAAGCAGCCCAATATAAAACTCAACCCTATTTCCTGCCAAGACTGATTCCATTATGTGAAGTTAGCTGCTGAGTTTTTTGGAAATTAGGTTCTGAAGTCCAGGACATGTTTCTCTGCTCATGTTTCCTGTTAAATGAGGCATGGCAAGCTAGAAACTAAATATGACCTTTAAAAAGTGTCCTTTCTTCATGAAAGAACACAGGAATGGGTGATTCAGCTTTCAGTAACTAGCTCAATTTTTTGGGATAATACAAAGTGGATGGGCAAGACCTGTTTGGAAAGGAACTCTTGGAAAGGAACCAGGCTAGAGTTATATTTGAGATGCTGTGAGCAGCCTATCAGAATGAAAAGCAATGTCCAATTATCTCTAGGCTTAAGAATTTAACAAATAGAGTACCCTTCATTCAATAACTTTCCCCTGTAAATCCAAGATAAAAGTACAACCATGCTTTTCTAGCTCCTTTTGTCCCCCACTGCCTTCAGGAGAAACCGCTGAGAACTTTTGTTCCCTCTGAATTTTTGCTTTCCTCTCCTGAGGCCCAGGTTGAGGGTAGAGATCTGGATATCTTCAGGATTTAGATAAGTCCAGGATCTGAATATTTCCTATAGTGTTCAGCAAAATCTTATTACGCCCAGGACATAATTACAACTTTCTTTGTTTTCAGTCCACATATTGTGAGGGAATTGCTTACGGCTCTATATTCTAGGGAAGTATTGCAATCTGTTTTTATCATTATTTTCCTCATATTTGTGGATAACCTGTTTCATTTGCCACACCATTATTGCCTTCTTTGTCTTGTCCAATTCTGATATAGTTTCAATCATATCTTCTTTTCTCCACAGAAATTATTGTCACATTTCTTGGAATATAACACCATTCAGTTTATTTTTGAAGGAGTCACCTCCTTCAAAAATAAGTTTAAGCAGTACATCTCAATCACATGACAAATTGCCTGAGTGCACAGTGTGATTCTTGGGGCTGCTCGCTGCAGGGTCTGGAGTTGGACTTTGATGATCCTTGTGGATTCCTTCCAATTCAGGATATTCTGTGATTCTATGTTTGGCAAAAATATTTTGTAATCTAGATTTTTAAGAAATCTGCTAATTCTTGTTGGTTTTTTGTTGTTGTTTTGTTGTTTTTGTGGGTTTTTTGGGTTTTTTTCCTCATACTGCTTTCCCAAGTCCTATAGCAAGAGATACCTGACGCTGGGTAGCAGTTTAACTGGTTTCCAGGACACTGAACAAACACTCATATCAAATTTATGGACTAGAAGGATACAGATTCCCAAGTAGCTCATCTTTCCCAGAATTATCAGAGAGTTGGGGATGAAAGCTATAGCAACAGATCCTTTACAGATTTTAGATACAAATCTGTATTAACAATCTACTGTGCCATAGATACGAGTGTCGGGATCCGATTACTTGGAAATGCCTCTGCCTGAATTAAGGTGCAAATTAGACCATATGCCAGTGACAATAATATGGGTTTTATTTGATAGTTAATATGAAAAGGAGAGAGAGAAAGAGAAAATAGGTAGGGGGGACAGAAGATGTTTGTGAGAGAAGATCTGATAATTCAGAAAAAACACAGAACAAAATCTCTCCCTCTATTCTTTTTTTAAAGCCATTTAAATTAGCTGCAAGGAGAAACTTCCTTTCCTGTCATCACTTTTGTATGAGACATATTTCTTGTTTTCACTTCACCAAGACTTGAGAATTAAAAATAATTTTTTTCTCTCTGTTTTTTAGCAGGTTCCTCGTGAAAAACTGTATTTGATATTTGAAACTTGGAAAGAGAATTTTTCCTCTATGCTTTCTATTTTTTTTTTCTATATTTTTAAATTGAGTTATATGAAAACAATGAAGAGCTAGGAACAAACATAAGTTTTGAAAAGCCTTAAAAAGCTTTTTTAAGAAATCTTGACAGGTATTTATAAACTCTACACCAATTATCTGAAGCGCTTGTAAACCATCAGAAAATTCATTTGGCACATGAAGCAATTTCTGAAACTTGAAAACGTGTATTCTGTATATCAACACAGGAGTCTGGATATAAATCTCAAATAAATGTAGAATTCAGAAAAATTCTGTTGTCTCTTTTCATCTGGATCCAACTTATTTATTTGAAAAAGAGGAAAATTAAATCTGTGCAAGCGATTGGATCCAAAACCAGTACGTAAAACAAGGTGATTTTTATCTTTGGTGAGCATTCATTTAAAACTGGACTATATCCTGGGAAACCTCTTCTAGGTTGAATAGGAGGGTGGAGTAGACAATGTCCAGAGGTCTATGTCAGCTTTGTTCACTCTTTTATTCTGACTTGGATCTAAATTCTGAGGTATGAAAATCATCTGTGATTGAACTTTGAGTGTTAAAGACCGGTGGAATGTAGTGCAAACTGGCTTGTAAGTACCTAATGTATATTTAATAATATAAAACCAATATGAGTTTCTCAAGCCCTGCTTTATTTGGCTGCATTTTCTCTCATTTATCTTGAATTTTTAATGCAANTAAAAGAAAGTACCTCATAAGACACACACACATATGTATATATACACATATATATACACACTAGAAAAATTGTAGGGAAAGGGCCCTGCAAGAGCAGAGGGCCAAGGCATACAGAGCTCTGCTCTGGACAGTGATGTTAGAGACCAATGATGCATCTCAATCTAAACCATTAAAGGATAAGATCACTTATCATATATTGTGGTCCATCTCCTTGTTCACAAAGGAATTCGGGGGACACATTGCTATTCAGAAGTTAAAATATATCTGTGCATAAATTAATATAGTGGGCTCTAGAGTATCTGAAAAATTCTGTGACTACAAGCTATGGGCATTTCAGTAGATGGATCTTACTAATATTATGCTATTTTTAATAACTAAATGTTCAGTGGAATTCAGGCACATTCACTCCCTCATGTCTGTCTTACTAATAGATTAGAGAAGTAGCTTTCAGATTATTGGATCAATTAAGTACTTTATATATGGTTAGTGGTGGAAGGAAAGATTCTCTAAATGTAATTTTGCTACTTGAGTATAAGAGTGTCTAGGCTCTGGCTAATAAAGTACAGCAGCAAGTCAACTTTTCTGGAATATGGTACACCCTTCAGCAGGACTGACAAAAGTGAGCTTGCTTAGCAGCAAGCCAACTCTCAACAGTCAATTGCTGTTTCTAGAAAACAAAAAATAAATGTGTGTGTCTGTGTATAAATGCTCACAGTGCATGGCTTCACAGAGTTCCAGGTAAGACTTTGCAAGTGTAAAGCAGGATTTTGCTTCTGAATAATCTGGATCTGGTTGCTTTCTGATGTCAGAAAGAAACAGCAGAAAAGCTTTGGACAGCTCTTTTACACACTTTAGCAACAACTGAATTCTTATATGATTTTAATTTTGACAGGGAAAATTGGAACTCTTGTCCTAGTTTTCATCCAGTTGCATGGAAGGATGGATGTGTCTAGACTCCAGGTCTGGACCAGAGTTCGTAATCATTTCACAGCAGTAGTATTGTACTTTGAAAACTAAGTGCAGATTTCCTTCTGGTCTTGAAGATGAAGTCCTAAATTTGTTGCAATTCAAATTTGAAGTGTGGGCTTGGGTTTTTCTGTGGGTTTTTGGCTGCTGTTTTTTTTGTTGGTGGGGGGTGGGTTTGTCCCTATGTCATTTCTTTGTTGGTTTGTAATTTTTTCATTAAAGTAAGTGAAATTTTTTCATTAAGTAAGTGAAAGTTCAAACTATTTTTCCTCTTTTGACACAATTACAAGTTTTTCTACTGGAGTTAGGTTTTTTCTGCTCTCTGTTCTTTAGGATACTAGGCAGTGATGGCTTCTTTCTCTGAGAGAGAGGTCTATGTTGGCATTATCTCTGAGGTATGTGGTTTGGTTTTATTAGGATTCAGGTTGGTTTGCTGTTTACAGCTTTCAACTTCTTGCTGCAAAGTACTTCAGATGTATCTCAGGTTACCCAAATGTGATTGATAAATATGCTAAATAAAAGCAATTTATTAAAAAAGAGGTATATTTCATGAGCGGGATTTTAAGAAATGGGAATAAATTTCTAATTTCTCTTGTAATATAATGCTTTGCAACCCACTTTTAAATCCTTTTAAATGCTCCTTAAGAATTTCTTGAGGCGAATCAGTCAGTTCTTGAGGCGAATCAGTCAGAATGCTTTGATGCTGTTAAGAGTTTGCTGTCTTGTCTCTTTACTTCTCCCACTAAAATCTTTTTTTTATCGATAGTCTCCTAAAGATAATGAGCATGGAAAATCTGAATACTTTATGACTCATATTTAGAAAAACTGGTATACTTTTGGAAGACATGAGAGGATATTTACAAGGGTCAATATCAATAATCAAAAACAAATGAGTCTTGCACGTGGGTGAGGCTTACAGGTCTCGAACAATTTATTTAGTAAACATTCAAGAACATTTATTTATTTACAAGTTCATATTTTGATCATCATCAGCAACAAAATTTAGTTGGTACTATACATCTATATCCTGGTCTTATTTTTGAGTTCGTTCACAGCTTTGGATTACCTCGGTAAGTCCTATAAATCTGTCCAGAGTTTCAACAGCATAGCTGATAAGAGTGTTTTTCTCCTGATGACTTACAGGTATTCCTCAAAACCACTACTAATAATGTCAAGATAACAGTCAATGGAAAGGAAACAATATAGTATTTACAAAAGAAAATTTCACCAGAGATAAATCATCCTATTATTTGGACCACATTTTAATCTTACATACCTGTTCACATCTGTCTCAGAAATTGAAAACAAAACCACTATATTTTCACTGCTTTTCAAAGTGAGAACTCTTCTAAAGTTTAAAAGTTAATAAATTTTAGATAAAGTCCAGATTTTCTTTTAGCAAATCTATCCATCTGTAGAGTAAGAAAACTATCCAAAGAAAAAGCAGGATACTTTCTTACAGATGACCGTTTTCAATCTTCAGTATCATTGAAAAAGACAATCACGCACAAGCCATGTAGAAGGTGCCCAGTGTAACTGGTTCAGCAAAGGGTTATATGAAACTGTGCAGGCATACTCTGTTCTGCAAAAAGGATTGTACTACTGCATTTTTTTCATTAGTGTTGTTACGGAACTTTGTGGTGTCATGTTAAGCCCTCATTCCCTGGGGATGGATCCATGGGACAGCCTAGCTCTGTGGGTGTTATCCAGTATATCAGGCGGACTTAGAAAAGTAGCACTCCTATTCCTTGATCTGAGGTTGTTCAGACTGCTGGTAGGGTATTTGGCATAGTGCTGTGAACCAGGAACCATGGGCTTGGAGGGTTTAGACTAAAATTTCAGAGGTACTTATGTTCTTACCTGCAAAATGGATATACTGGCAGTTAGCCAGTGCTTAGAAACTCAGGAAACACTATACCTCAACTGCTGAACATACACATTTTAAAAAGACCCAAGTAATCTGGAATTGTAAGATGCTAGAAGCTGAAGGCCCTGAATAATACCTTTCTGATAGCTTCTAGGATGGGGCTATCTACAACTTGCCAGGTGGGCTGCCAAAATCTTGTCACATTTCAAAATCAATTTCCTTCCTCAAAGCATTTTTGTATTGAAAAAGAAGCATTCCTCAGTAGAATGGTATTTGCACCTGAAACTCTAGGCTTTAGTCTCCTGCAGGTACTGTTTGACAGGATGAAATAATAGAACATGAAATGACTTTTAGGTTGGACATATTTTTCCTAGAGTAATTGACCTTGTTTAAGGTGTGCTGTGTTGCTTTTTATGATGACTATGTCACTAAAGAGTTCTATTCACAGCTCAGAAAATTTAGGGTTTCTTAAACAGCTCAGTGACCGGAGGCTGCTGTCAAACAGCCAAAACAATATTAAGAGCTGTGTGGTTGTATGAAACAGAATATGGCTAAAATGTCCCCTTTTGGCAGTTTGCATATACATTGTTATTTAGTATTGACTAGTCATTCTGCTTTTTAAGGGAAGACACACCAAGGGAATTTTTTTTTTATATTTGAACTAAAATTTGAATCATGTAATATTTTGAAAGAAAATGGGATTCTAATTCTACTTTTCTAGGAAAAAATGTTCTTTCTTTATAGATACATATTGTCTCTTGGGAGTTTGAAAGATTTTTCTCCTATAGCTCTTCATAATCAGGGCTTCACAGGTAATAGATAGCAGTGATGACATTAATTTAATATAATATAAAGAAAAAAACCAATCAAAACTAGTTCTAGGGAATCATGCCTTACAACTGAATTTTTCCTCTTCTGATTAATGTTGTTATTTAGTATGCAGAGATCTCATGTATCCTGAGAACAGAACTTTTATCTTAGTACTTCAGCTGAAAAGTTAATTGAGATCTAAAGACAGTAGTTAGGTACATCTAGCCATATATTCACAATATGACTAAGATTTTCATCAGATGCTTTTCCCTCCAGCAGATGCTCCTTCTATGCAACTGATCTGCGTCTTTGGAGATAATGCATGATGTGATTCTGTTGAAAAAGCAATTCAATCTTCTTTAAACAAATCACCAAATCTCTGAGGGGAGTTTCATCTCCCTTGGCATATGATGAACATCATGGTTTGGTTACCTAAGTGTTTTCTGAGATAAACTTCGTACATGAACTTGGTACTTGACTCTATGTAGTTAAATGTTCCATGGTTCCGAGAAAAACTTGTTTGATGTTTCGTTCATGTATAGGTGCTGTACATTCCAGCTACACCTTAAATGGTAGGAAAGACTTAAAACTACAATCTCTTTGCCAGGTATAAAAATGTTTCCGTAGCACTATGACACAGGTCCATTTCAACCAGCACAATGAACTACTGGAAATGCAAAAAGGGAAGTACTCTTATCTATGTTCAGAAATATAGAGAGTTTATGTTTGTATTTTTTGCATCCTAGTCATTTAGTTTCTTCAGATGTATCTATGTTTCTAGTTTTATTTTTTATTGTTAGCTGTCAAGAGTTTTCATCAACAGAGTTCTTCTTAAGAGTGTATTGAAATTATTTTTATTTCTGTCCTCTTAAATATCTAAACTCTGAAAACTCTCTTCTGTCACTTTTACTCATACCCCTGGATCTGACTCATTATAATATCTCCTTCTAATGTGAGTCAACAGCCAAGACAAAAAGTTACTTGGACTTGTGACAGCGTGGGCAGAGTGCTGGAAATACAGGGAACTTGGCAGACAAACTAATGAATTAGACAAAACTAGTCTACACAATTTATAATAACTCTGGATAAATCACAACCAAAGAAAAATTATTTTCTGTAATTATTAGTCATTCTGATTTGGTGTTTAAGTGATAAAAGGTGTTTGGGCAGTTATAAAAAATTGCTGATATTTTATTGGCCTTCACAACATCTTCAACAAATGTATTCATAAATAGATCAGTTTGGGTTCTTCTGTGTAGATCGGTAACAGAGTTAAGTAGGCATACAGAATTCCACTGCTTAAGAGACTCTACACAAGATGCATTTTTGCAAATCAGCTTCAATCCAAGCTCAAAGCAGAGAGATATAATATTCTTCCATATCATCCATCCACAAAAGTAGCACAGCTCTGTTTTTTCATGCACAGAGCTTGATTTTTTCAACACTAACTTTTCAATTTCAACAAACTGTAAGCTTTTGGAGCCCTGAGAAAAAAATTTTATGAACACTTAAAAGTGTGCCATGAAGAGAGAGGGTATATTTGGGTTTTTTAGTAAAAGGTAATGTTTTTCTTCCCTAAAATTGCATTTCAGTGAAAGCCAAAAGATAATACTAAAAGAAGAAGCAACAGTCCTTAATAATTTGTCTGCTTGTACTATTCTAAAATGGAATATTCTAGATATAATTATTCTTGTGTCTATTCACCTGTATATACACACATGCCCCTCTTCCCCAAACATAAGTACATGTATGTTCACATATGCCAGAGTTTTGCATCATTTATAATACATCTCCTATATAGAGGTAATTGTCCAAAAATATCCTCAGGCATTCAGCTGAATGAAAGGAATTCCAGTATTGACAGGTTTACACAAAGGTTCTAAGTGCTAAGAAACACATCAACAAATACTTTTTCTTTTTTTTTTTCCCCTACAAAATACTAGTCACTGGTACACTCAGGACTTCACTGTAAAAATTTTCATTTTCTCTTGTGAAATTGTCATATTTATAACTGCTCTATGGTTCTTTCAGCAGTTTAGCTTTTTTCTCTTCAGCATATGTGAAATAGATGCACTATATAGCATGGCAGGAAAAGAAGTAAGTCCAAGAAATCTTCGGTCAACTCAGCAGAAGGATAAGCAATTCAAATAAAATTATGGTATTCCAGACTAACATCCTTGGGCTGTAACATAATTATTATTCCCTGGACGATGTAGAAATATGGAAAGGTTCAGACATAACAGGAAAAACCAAGTCTCCTTAGGCCTTCCTATAGTAAAATGTCTAAATTATGCTTCAGCTCCAATTTGCTATTGGGATAAACACGCTGTTCCTGCCTACTGAAGTAGGACTTGTCTGCTCTACTTTTTAAGTCAGTTGATATTGCTTCAGAAAAATATCTGACAAGATACTTGAATTCAGTGAAGCAGGCATTTTCTGAAAGATTGTCTTTTAATTTTAGCAGAGAATGCATGACACCATGAAACTCCAAAGACAAAAGGAGGTGGCTCACTCAGTTTGTAATTAATCTGTGACTTGCCAAAAGGATATGTAGACACTACACTGACATTTGAATTCAAAGGGAGACTAAAACATCTGTAAAACAGAAATCTTTCACCTGCAAAATACAACTCTGATTAGAAAATCCCTACAACAATGGATTGGGAGAGTAATTTTGGGAAGGGCATCACTACATGCTTGTTTTGTTTCTGTACTCTGCCCTACTTAGTCAGTGTTGGAGGCAGTACCAGATTATTCCCCTGCTCCAACATTATGCTCTGGGATAAGACTCTTTGAAGACCAGATATGAGAATAAACAGAAGAAGGAAATGGAGGAAAGAGCTGAGCTACTCTCCACAGAGCTTTGAAGACAAGTCTGGTGGGACCAGAACATGGAAAAGAAAAAAATGGGCTTAGCAGAATTTGTGTTGAAAATCTCCACCTTATTAAGAGTCTGAAAAGAATAAAAAAGTCTCCATAACTGATGTGCAGTTAATTTTAACAAACCTATCCACTGTAGTGGGTAGGAAAGCTGTCAAGGGTTCTGACAAACTTGGGACTTTAGAAAGGATGCTACAATACTTGCACCCAAAAGGGAGGAACATTACCAGAAACATTAAAATAGGGACCTTAACAGTTAATATCAGCAACATCCAAGGTGCTGTAAAAAAAACAAACAAACTAATGTTGAATAGAAAAATAAGAAAATTCTTTAGAACAAGCTTTATCACTCACTAAGAGAAAGTGTTCTAATGTAAAAAAGGTGCCCAGTCATGATTTTCCATGTATACCTCTCTCACTCTGCTTATACAAGCCCAGCACACAAGGAGTGATAAATATAATAAACAATAATGAGTGCTTCTAGTTCTTCTGGGTCCTATGCAGCTGTAATCACACTGTTAATGACTTGCACAACCAACCCATCTCTGCTATTGTGTGCTTCAGTGAGAGAGAAGTGATAGACTTTGGTGACAATACATGAACTGTGATAGCAGGGAAAAAGCAAAATTGAAAACTGCAAAAGCAGTGAACTGTGTTGTGAATAAAGCTTGTTTGTGAATAAAGCATGAGAATAAACTTGGATGCTTAGTTTATTAAATAAAGCAAAACTGTAAAAAAATGATTCATTCAATTCACTGGTTATCAAAATTTACTCGAGTTTGAAGATTCTCCTTAGCACATAAAAAACTTGGACTAAATTGTTCGTACTAGCTAACCAAACAATGAAGACCAAAAGGCATTGGTCCAAAGCAACAAGCTGCTCTGACAGACAGGAACACCATCTGGAAACTTTTCAAATTCAAAGGAAAAAGTCAGGGGTGACTATTACGATCAGCATTTCTCTTTAAGGGGTACCCTCAATCATATTGAGAAAGAATGAAATAGACACAGAACAAAGACTTTACAGATGTCACAAGCATACAGAAGTCAAGACAGGTCAGGCTGTGAGCAGTTGCTGTAGAGGGATCGCAGAGATAAAAAAAGTACAAAATTGACTGGCCTTAGATCTTAAGGCAGTCTCACTTGCAGTTGAAAATTAAAGCTCATCTGTATGATTTGCTTTCATTAGGTAGGGCAGAAAGCATCAAACAAAAAGTCTTACAATGTCTCCTACTATTGTAAGACATATTGAGCCAGTTTTCTAGCATATGCTGTTTCTCATTTCTTAAAAGCTCTAATTAATCCACTGTCTTGCCATTTTCTTCACTGGAAAAAGCCTTGCTTCCATTATTACCAAATTAAGTTTGCAATCATCCTAAATTTAGATCATAGAAATGGAAGTATAGCTAAGAGTATTCATACACATTTTTTAAAGTGTCAATAGTAGAACNTAAATAAACAAACAAAAAAAGCACTACTGCATCAAACCTTAACAGAACAGAATAATTTATAATGAGGAGGGTCCTCAAAAAAGCTTAAAGAAAATCAGACAACTAATCATTTCATAATATCTAGTTTGAGACTGAACTTAATTCAGGTTCTTTTTAAATACATTTAACACTTTTAACACATCCCTTTTCTCATGGTCCTTGATTCAGCCTCTCCTTCCAGTCATCTTTATAGTCATGCAAGCACTTCCCTTCTCCATCTAAAAAATTGTCTCTACAAATGCATAAATGCACAGATGCACCATGCACCATTTTTTAAAACCATGGAATCATAAGGAAAACATAAGGAAAACGTAGTTCACAGATAAAAAGGATGGCATTTAAATACTTATATTTTATGTTTGTATATCCTGTCTGTATAAACAGAATGGAATAGCTAAAGTTAATGTCTTATGGAGATTTTGTTTGGAACACTTCAGCTGAAGAACCATGTGTTAAAATGACAGACGTAACAGAAGAATTGTTCTGTTTGTTTTAGCAGAGGGAGAATATAAACAGTAAGAACTCCCTCAGCATTTTCTAAACACAGAGGTTCTCAGAGGATTAGTTTATAATTTGAAGTCATATTATAAGCACAAAGATGCAGACTAAATGTTTCTGCTGTTATATATTAAGAGTCATTTTGTTTTATAGCATAAGACCTAGCAGAGAGCTATAATTACATGCTCACTAGAGCAGCCAATATGTACTATAATAGTTAAAATCAAGCTGGACAATTTAAACCTTCATGGGAGCTTTCAGTTGGCAGAAGAGATGGTTATTATATGTGATTTCTTTGTAATGTTTTCTTGAGGGTTGACTGTCTGTGGAGTTTGTATCTCTAAGCTTGGAATTTTAGCTGTAATACTTGATTCACTGTATTATAGACTGCTTTTGTAATCATCATTGTACATAGTACTCAACAGAGTACTAATCTGGTCACTCATCTTCAGTACTTGATGAAACAGAAATTTTTATTTTTTCCTTCTATCTAACTCAGACCAATTTAAAACATTTATTTTGATTCAAAAGAAATCAATCCTTTGATTTGGTTTAAAAGGGTAAAATGGTTGGGTGGCTCATTATGGTATAAGTCTTTTTGAGGATGAGGGAGTAGTGCAATAACATTTATCTTTTTATCTAGCTTCCAAGTATCAATTGTTTTACTCGATGCACAGTCCATTAGTGATTAGTCAATTAATCCCTACTGACAAAAGTGGAATTGAAAAAGCTTATGTTTACATATTGTTTTTATCTCCATATTAATATTCTAATAAAGCTTTCACAGTTCCTGTGACCCATGAGTTTGCATTCATATCATATGAATGAAAAAATTACTATTGATGTTCAAGTAGATCACCCATAGCAAAGGAATTTCTGACCCCACCCCTCTAAAGGAAAGCCCAGCTTCATATCCTGAGTGCCAGCAATGAAAAAATCAGGATGATTATCCTTAGAATTCTGATTGTTTAGGGGTTTTTTAGAACTCAGACATAGTTACCAAAAGACCGAGACTAGAAACAACCAAATGTTTTCATAAATAGCCTTTTATCTGAGATCTCAAATAACTTTTCAAACTCTTCACTTTGCAGATTCAATAACTTGCTTGAACTAAAACTAGTTACATCATTACAGACCTAGGAAAAACATGCTTTGTTCTTCATGACTTTAACTTCTAAGACTGTCCTACCGGATGATGTAGACAGATGAAGCAAAGGAAATGAAGCTTCAGAAAATCTAAAATTTGTAAGAAAGGATCATCTAATGCTCTACATGTATTTCCTGTGTGAAATTACTGCTTCAGTAACTAGAGATTGTCATTACGGCCATATTGTAAGCTGAGAGATAAAAGGAAAACAAAAAAACANAGTATTTTAGAATCTCTGGGTCAAAAAAAAAAAAAAAAAAAAAAAAAAAAAGAAAAAAAGGAAAGAAGAAAAAAGATTCTATACAGTGTTGGACTTCTTAAAATCAAAATAAAAACCAAACAAAATCCTGGATTTTCAATAGCCTAATAATTATGGTTCCTGGAACCTAAGATCATCTTTTTGCAATATCATTATCCTTTTACAGCAGAATATGAAACAATTTTATACACATCTTTGATACTTAATATTCAGATAGCTTTAGCTTCCTACTTGATTTTATAATTATCATATATCTTGCTCTGATATGGTAATGCTTATTTTCTCTATAAAATTCTATGGGAAGCAATAGGAAAACCAAATCCCTTTTTGCAAATGAAATGTACAAGTAATTTGCAAAAGCTAGGAGGACTTATTGATGTTGTGTGTCATATCATTCCCTAGTCATTGCACCTTTTCAAATTTGAAAGCCTCTTTTTAAGATTTCAATATCATTCTTTTTCTTCAACATTGCAATATGTTTTGCTTTAAAACTTCCACATAAAATCTCCCATTATAATATCCATCTGATGAGAAAGAAGAGATCTGGAATTAATCCTTTTAAACCTGTAAACTTTGTAAACCTGATACTTTGAAGAGAGTATAAGGACCTCTTTCTCATACCAAAATAATCATTTTATAAGTTTCATTGAAGAAATTAAGTAATGTGGATAAAGATTCAATAAAAAAACTTTTGCAAATTTTGATATTTCATGATATGAAGTAGTGTGGTTGCATGCAGATGTAAGCTGTTTGGTGGCCTTTTTTGGTACCCTCCTAAATTACATGAAAATATTTTTGCATTTCTTTTCTTACAGAAAACCATTTTAAAGGCGAGAAAATAACACCTATGTGATAATTATTACATGAAACTTTATCATAGTCTCAAAGATAGATACTTGAATCTATTGTCATTGCTGTTTCTTTTTCATTTAAACTCAAATTATCTAATAAGTACACTGCACTTTCTTCTCTGATGTTTCAATTATTGTTACTGTAAAAGGGATATTTACATGTATTGAAATATATCAAGTTATGTGAAAGGCATATTGACTTAGGAAATAATTTTGATTGTTAAAGAGTTTTCAAAACAGTGGTGACTTGGAGTCAAGCATCACACAAATATTTTGCATCCTAGGGTATATACAAAACTAACCCTTAGGGAAATGCAGCAGTTGGAATTTAGGATCCTTCTTCAGTAAGTTCTGCATTTTTTTTAGTTGTAAGTGTCTCTAACCCGAAAAAAAATGCATGTAATTGTTTAGAAACTTTGCTGAATCAACATTGTATATTACTTTGGATGAGCATTCGTTTTTTCCCCATTTGAAACCATAATTCATAATGATGGAAAAAATGTATTGTTAAATACACAGTTAAGAAGAGCTGTTAGGCAAACGAACTAGATCTGAGAGACTTTCTGTATCCAGGCATCTGATTTGTCACATGAGTTGGACGGAGCAGGAACTCAAACATGACTGTTTAAAAGGTTCGTGTCAACAGCTGGATCTGCCTCCAACCTTGATAAATTAGATAGTACACTGATATCACCATTACTTGAGGATTTGTTAGAGTATTTACACAAGCATTTTTCACGGAGCACTGCTTTCCCACGTTCAGTAATACCGGATGGATGTGATGCTCATCCCCAGAGTTCTCTGCCCCCAGTGGGCAGATTGGGATGAAGAAGCCAATTTCTAGCACATATTTTAACTGACTGAATTGTCTATGTTGTTGTCTATGGTACTTCTCTTAAATTCACAAGCAAAGAACTAGTCACTTTATACAAGTGAAAAGGGGAGTTATTAGTAGCTCCAGCCACTGGATTTGAGTACAAAATATTTAAATTTAACTATATGTCATGTCCATTGCATTTCTGTTCCAATGCTTTAGTCATTTCATGGTGAATTCCACAAACATGAGAATACTATTCATATTATTAAAACAAGTCTATGAAAACTGCACTGGCATTTCTGAGAGGATATTTATCTACTGTTTGAAAAAGGATAAATACCAAATTATATGCTATATAATGGGTCTCTGATGTTTGCCTGATGGACTTCTTTATTACTTAGACATCTAAGGTTGTTACCCATTGGTCTAGTCCTTAATCAAGAACACTGGTTTCCTTTCCTTTTAGTATTTTGCTAAGAGGTTTGAGTCCTCAATTTTCATCTCATTATCTCATTATGTCATCTGTCTGCAGTACTTTTAAATCAGTGTCTGAATTAGGTAATCAGTACAGAAGTAGAGTCCTTTAGATTCTTATTTTTCTGAGAATGATCCATACTAGCTCCTTTTGGTTCAGATGTCACTGGAGTCACTTCCTATTTGTAGCAGAAGAGTGACCAAGCAGATAGTTTTGAATGAAGAAACAATTTTATCAACAGGACTACCATGATCTTCAAGGTGACCATCTACAATGTTAAATAATTTAAAATTTTGCCTTCCTGTTATTTAAATGATGTCAAATGGCCATTTCATCATATTCCTTGAACACTTATCTGTGTTGAATTGGGTCTTCATGCCTAATAAGTTTCTTGGTTTACCTTCACGGCTGGGTCTGTGGGACAGAAATCTGCCTCTAGTAAAGTCTCCATACTGCCTTGGGAATTTGGTTTTGCTGGTAGGCAGAACTGCACTTTAAGTATGCCAGGGAAAATGCTTAAATGCATCATGAATCTGAGGTTCTTAAAATTAAACTTTCAGCTTATTGATTCACCCATGACAAACAGGAGAGCATACTGATATCCAGATCTCTTGATCTGGGTCTATGCTGATATTATTCTTGCACTGAGGATGCATCTGTAAATACCAGCACATAGCTTCTGGCCTCTCCTGGTCCCCAAACAGTGTGTGTGATCTGCAGAGAAAAATGTATGGGCACACTCTTTAAGTAATAACAGAGATAGGAATGGTGCAGTCAGGTTCATACTCCCACTACAGACAGCTCTCAGATTTCTTGAATGAAACTGGACAATTTAAGCCTTCATGGGAGCTTTCAGTTGGCAGAAGAGATGGTTATTATATGTGATTTCTTTGTAATGTTTTCTTGAGGGTTGACTGTCTGTGGAGTTTGTATCTCTAAACTTGGAATCTTAGCTGTAATAAAATTCAATAAAATGATGTATGGGTATTGACCCTGTGAATACTGCCAGTTATGGACCACAATAAGATGAGGAAATGTCAATGCAGTGTGGGTGATCAGTGTTAGAGTGTCTCCCTGACTTTATTCTATGTACATGGTCAGGAATCAGTATAGTCATACTTGCAAAGATCCATCTGTGACAGGGTTAGATCAGGATATGACACTGAAAAAATTTAGGATGAGTATTTGATACTAAAATAATAAACAAAGAAATAGAATGTAAATAAAACAAACAGCACAATTAAGAACTGCCATTATAAAAATAAAAATAAATAGCTTGGCAAAATTTAAGAGATTTTCTTTCATTGGCATCTACAAATCATTGATGGTAAGGGGACCATTTCAGTATCAATTAATTGAAATACTCAGTCTCAGTTATTTTACATATATATACATATAACTGTCTCAGTTATATATAAAAATACATATAAATAACAGTCTCAGCTTTATACATATAAATATATATAAATAACTGTCTCCGTTATTTTGAAAAATTGTTTGGTTTCCAATTGTAAGTTGCTTTATTGTGTGACAATGAATAGAAATAAAGGAGATCAACCTTGAATCCTATTTTCTTTTACTTCTATTATTTCCTGTGTTACTATCATTTACATCGTTATTTATATTTTATTCACAATGAAGATGTGACTAAAGCATTATTAGGCTTGTACAAACACAAAAGGCACAAGGAAAATCTTTAAAATGCAGGTTTGGTATACAAATTATTCCTTCATTTGAAATTCCATTG
This sequence comes from Polioptila caerulea, assembly GCA_013397295.1. Lineage (NCBI taxonomy): Eukaryota > Metazoa > Chordata > Aves > Passeriformes > Certhiidae > Polioptila > Polioptila caerulea. The sequence continues at coordinate 237,878 of VYXF01009985.1, read as the reverse complement.
TGTTCTTTAAGCAGTCACCTCTTTCTTGCTTAGATAACTCTGTCTCTCTCTCCCTGCTCAGCTTATGAGTTTATACACTGTATAAAATCAGAAACGATTGCATAAAAACATCTTATTGAAAACTTTACAAATTTTCAGTTCATCTGGCACTTTATAGACATATTTGACTCAGCACTATAAAACAAAAGCATTAGAATTACTCAAGAAACTTTCCCCTCTTCTTTTTGCAGATTATTGCTTTAGTTTATTTGAGTATAACAATTTTAGGCTACAATGCTAAAAAACTTTGACTGTTAAAACATTTCAGTGAGTCAGAAATTTCTTTCTTTGGGTATAGTTTCTTCAGTTTTAAGTACAGCCAAAACATGCATTATGCATATGAAGTACTTTTGCTAGTTAAAACCAGTAATATTCAGCTCTAATCTTACTACAGAGAATCTGAAATAATCATATAATACTTTAAATATAATAGAGCTATTTTGAGCCCTGGGATCACATAATACTACTATTATAATAATGTGAGATGATTTAAAACACTCTTTTTAATGGAAACAAATTCAGGAGCATATCCTTTATATATTTTTAGCCTCTTTTCCCCTCCAAAGTTGACTGATCTTAACCTAGCTTAAACTCATTAACTGTCTATTCCTAGACTATGGAATACAGTTCATGGTCAGAATTTTTATCTGGATTGGTAAAACTGACTTTTTTTTTTCAAAATAGAGGAATGAAACTGTTGTGCTACATGTATCAGTTGTCACAACTGCAAACTCTGATTTTAAAGGGTTTTCTTTCTGCCCGGTATGAGAATAAAACAGCAAACTTTTAGCAATATATAATAATAATAGATTTATTATAAAGATGTGACTGGAAGGTTAATATAATGTATTAATAATTATTTTTAGTGGGATATTTTTACATAAAGAAAGAATGTTTTTGAAACTGTGAAAATAGTCTGAGATTATGGGGCTACTAATTCCATGTTTTCTAGAAATTTCAGGTTAGGTTTTCAGACTGAGGTATTGGTCATCCTAAGATCTCCTCCTAAACACAATGGGGATGCAAGATTCTGTTCATATCACTGCATGCTAGCAGACAGAGACAGGCTTATAAAAATTCTGAAATTGCAGAATTTTTCATTAAGCTACAATGCACTCAAAAGAGTGCTTGTTTGTCTGAGGCATATTACAGAAAGAGGCCTTGTTTATGTGTGCATGCACGTTCAGTAAATGGCAAACAGTAGTTTAAATAGCTTAACTAACTGAAAATGTATTTATGTGCTTCAAATTTCCTGCAGTGAGAAATGATATGCCCTGCAGTCTACATTAAAATTTGACTTCACAAGATGAGGCATATTCTTGACTCTCAATCACCTTTATTTGTAGATGTCTCTGATTTGGTGGCAGATTAGCTTCTTCTATGTTGTTCCCTTTTTCCTCTTTCCCTTCCATCTCCTCCATGCTATTCCGTCTGAGTGTACAAGGCAGAAAGTAGAAGAGATTTTTATAGATACACTTATGATATTTTAGACAACCAAAGTTTCCTTCTACTGTGTTCAGTTTGATTTGAAATATGATCTGACATTCCGATCCAGAGCTAAATTCTGAACAGCCCCACTGAAAATGAAAGCAATTGTATGATACCTATGTTGCCAATTTTAGCAGTTAGCTGATGGGACCATCTAATTTTTCTCATTGACAGAGAATAAAACGTTATGTGTATTTCTTAGTGAAGTATTTGTTTCTATATATCAACCTGCATCATAATTCATAGCCACAGAGAATTCTGTCGACAATGAAATACTGATAAATCAGACCTATAAGAAGAAATGGCATGCTGAATGCTCTGTGTGTTATGTTTCACTAATTCTTCATGGCTACTTTGAGTTTGATCTCTTCATTGGTTGCTGATTTTTTCTGGACAGTAATTTTTAAATGGTACTTTATGCCTTTTGGCACTATCTAAGTACCTACAAAGACATCCTCAACGCTGCAAGAAGATTACAATTTAATAGCAGACAGAAATGAAGAGGATAAGGCTACGAACAACATGACAACTGAGTTGGAAGGCTAGTTATTTAATTTTATTTCTTACCACAGGTTATATTTATTGAAAGTTGACAACCAGTCATTTAAGAATTTTTAAAAATAGGATCATTAATTTTTGCATTTCTGTGAGATTTTACATGAGTGAAAACCAATATGAATTCTAGTCTTAGGAGTTACTGCAGGAATGAGTGTGAAAACTTTTCCCCAGCTTTTTTGGAAGTTTTGGATAGCAGATACTTGATATTATTTTACTTTCATGATACAGGGATTCCCAGGTGTGAAAATAACCCATCAACTGGGAGAAAAGAATGAACTACTCTCCCCAAGTCCTAGAGAGGCTGTTTCACTCAAGAATTGTATTGTATATGCCTTCTTGTTCACCAAAGCTTGTACAATGTATGAGTCTTCAACTTGGTTCTGTCTAATCAATAGATTATAAAGAATGAATGAGCATTATTCAAAAATTATAGTTGTCCAGAAACAAACAAACAAACAAACAAAAAATATATCTGAAATATATTACTCTTCTGCTCAAAGAAATATGATCATACATTCATCATCCCTTACAGGAAGCTAGGGGAAATACATAAAATTTGATTGCTAGATAGAAATCCAAAATAGTAAACAAAAAGGATATTCTCTGGCAATATGAGATCTCACCCATGGTGTTTTGGTGCTGAAAATATCAGCGTCTGAAAATTTTCTGTCACACAGGAGAATACATTTGGAAAGGTGCTCAATACTTCTACAATTGGAACATCAAATCCGAAAAATTGATAATTCTTTAAATGATCATACAATCACTCCAAAATGAGAAAGCCTTTTTGTCTTTCTAAGTGCCATAGTTATTTTTTGTTCTTTTCCCATCAAAGAACCCAGAATGATCTCTATGATTTTGAAACTGGGCTAGCCAGGATACCTTTGATGTCTGATACACAGCACTTTCAAGTGTTTTTATGAATTTAAAGGGATGTGGTGTTGGTGGGGCTTTTTTGGTTTTTTGGGGGGCATTGAATTGGGGGTTTTGGTCATTGTGGGTTTTTTCCTGTCTGCGAATCATCTTTAAAGGAAAAAGAGTGGATTCTTTAGTTCAGTTCCGCTCATGAACCTTAATGCAATATGTTAGGTTGCTAGCACAATGCTAGTGGTTTTTGCCAGTGAGTGTTAAAATAAAATAAAAGGTCCAACAGTACTGCTTGACTGTTCTGTGTCTGGTATGCCTCTTTTAGAAGTGACCTTGCATAAAAACAATATCTCTGACAAACCGTGTGTAAAAGCATCAATGCAGATAAAGCATGGAAAAAATAAGCAAAAAGCTAGCCAGTAGCACAGATTATAAAAGAAATAATAATATTCTGCATTTTATCTTTTATTTGTCTGTCCCTCTATAATGTTCTCAAAATTAAATAGCTAGAGGATTCTAACATTCCCTTATTTTATTTCTATATTTTTACTTGAGCTCAATTATTGCTTGGGTTTCTCGTGCTCCTAAATAGCACAGACATAATTTAATGTAAATATGCAAGACATAAAGCAAATGATTTTACATTTAGCTTAGAATATAAAAGTCTGAGTCAGAAGTATTGTGTTCATCAATTTCACTTGCTGCATGTAAGAAACCAAATACACACACATTTTTTTCTTTGCTCCTATTTAGTAAACAAATGTTTAAGTTAGTGCATTTCATACATGTTTCCCAGCAAACACATTTTATATCAGTACTAAATTTTCAAAGTGTACTTGGGGTAAACACATCACTTTTAGTTATAGTACCATTTTATAGCTTAGTTTGGATGCTATAGAACATTTGTTTCATAAAGAAACTATGATTTACAGCATTTTCTTGCATTTATTTTATTGACTATTTTAAAAATGCTGTAACATGTTCTGTATTCATTAATATTTTGTATGGATTTATGTGTATTAGCACTAGTAGAGGACAAATAAATATGCTTATTTATACTTTACACATCACAGTGTAAAATTGTTGAAAGCAAGATAGTTCTGTGTTTTGTTAAGGAGAGCAGCTTAAGCATCTGTAACTTTACTTGTAATCTGGTATTGCTAATACATACAGTCCTATAACAATAAAATTAATTTTGCAAAAATTATAGCATTTACAGTCAGAATTCTCTGGTTATAAATCAGAATTTTATGTTTTCTACTTACCCACTTTGTTATTCAAACTGAGCTTGGTGATAAAATGTTTCAACACTTCTGTTGTTATCAGAGGTTTTAGTGGCCATGCTACACAATACCATAACCAAATTAAAAGCAATTGAGGTATTTAGAAAGATTTTTTATATACAATATTGCAGAGAAAGGCTGGTTGTTTGGTTTGGTTGGTTGGTTGGTTGGTTTCTTGTTTGTTTGTTTTGGTTTTTAAAAATAAAACTTCCAGGGCATAAGCAAAAAGAAATTTCAAATATTACACTTTAGTCTGTCATGCCATAGGAAAAACAGTCTCAATAATTATCTCAGCTTTCACCTTAAGACTAGACAGATTGTCTAGCTGGCCCTTCTAACTCAAAGGCAATCAAAGCATTTTGCTGTCTAATCTTCTGGCCAGAAAAAACATAGCATTATTGTTTCCAAGTATTTATAACCTTATGATTCCTTCTTTCCTCGTAGGATCAGTGAAAGCAAATTATGAATAATTTTATAATTTTACTTGACTTTTTGTTCCTTCCTTAGTGTTCCTGTGACATTTTGTTCATTTATTGTTCTGTACTTCAGAGACTGTCTCTCCATTTACAGCACTTTATACTTGAGCACTTTATCTTGAGCCTCTTCAATTCACTTTTTTGTGTGCATATCCTTAATAGACTGCTTCACTCCTCCATGGGCAAGTGTCTCCTCTTGTCTGAAGCTCACCTGGGAATTCAGGGCAGTGGATAAGAGCTGATGTATAACAGAATCAGGACTTCTACTGAAGAACCCATTTCTGTGTTCTTAAAATAGTGTGCTCAAGCCACCATTGTGCATGGGCATTCCAACCAAGTTCTATTTATGGATAGTTGTATTTTTGAGTGTGGTCTTAGCACAATTAGAGTGTTTCTGCCATACCCAATTCTTAGCACTCATTGCTGGCCCAAAGGGATGAGGTAACCTGAAGAGAATAAAGAACAAGAGTGTTCTCTAAAAGTGCTTGTTCATCTTATCTTTCAATGCCAGAACTGGATTAGCAATTTGTGAATTGATAAATTCATTATTTGAAATTTCCTCCAAATGTTTAAGCTTTTACCCATGATAGCTGTATGCAAAATAATTTGCTATCTGTCCAAGAATTGCTGAGAAGTCTTCTTCACTGACTTGGGCACATGCTAAAAATACCCAATTATTCTAAAATGCTTGTTGAAGTCAGAAGAAAGTGTAGCAGAAAATTCTTCCTCTCCTCATGAAAATATCCAAATAGGTATTTAGAGTCATTACGCTTGACCTTTAGAACAGAGTGATACCTCTAGAAAAATAAAATTTTGACCAGTAAAGCCAGTCTACTTTAGTGTGGCTTTTTGCCTCCTGGTTATTCCAGTTCCAGATTCTGTTAAGATGGTAAAAAGAATGGCCAGACGGAAATTACTTGTGTCTCTGAGGTTCATATGTAATTCATATAGACCAGTCCAGCAGACTCCTACATGAATGTTGATATTCATGTGGCCATTGCTATTGTAGCAGTTTTCCAAAAGAAGTTAGATAAAGTAAGCACTTCGTGATGTCATCTACCTTCTTTTTTCTTTTTTCAGGGAGAAGTCACATTATAGGAAATAGCAATTTAAAATCAGCAGATACTGAAGAATGAGCAAGCTTTATTACAAGAAGCTGTAGTATCATCAGACTGTTCTATTCCCATCCTCATTTTGGCACTGTGAAAAGAAATATCCTGCTGCTACAATGATTTTCTAGAAATCATAGACATCAAGTATTCTTTCAGTATAGAGGCCTGACAAACACCAGAAGAATTAATTCTTATTAAAAGTCGTAAATTTAAAGTAAAAGCAAATTTATTTTGTTAGACTTCGTATGCTTTGCACCAGAAAGTCAATGAAATGTTTACTTTTCTTTGGCAGAAGACTAGCAAAATAATTTCATAGAATTATAGAATATGCTGAGTTGGAAGGGACCCACACTTTCTTAAGTAGGGTAAACCAGAAAAGTTTGCTATGTATGCATATTTCCTTTAATGTACAAAGATGATCAAAGACACTTTTTGAAAATGTTGCTTTTAAGAAAGGCTGACTTGCAGTAAGCAAATCAATATCTTTTCCTTGGGAATGTGAATTGCTAGCCTAGACAAAAAATAACAGCTCAGCTTTTCACTTTGCATCTTCAATATTTGTAGAAATTTACTTCAAAATGAGCAGAAATCCATTGTGCCTACACTGAGATACACTCTACACTTGTTGCCTGCAAAACGGCGGCACTGTTAGAAATGCAATGTAGAATTCGACTGCTTTGCTCTTACCAAAGAATATGTTAGGAAGTCCTTAATCAACATTCTTAAAATAAAGATTAGACTTTTAATTGGGCTTTTTTTTCCTTACTCAATACATTTTTTATCAAGTAAGGAAGAGAGTGGGCCATCAGAATGCACTATAAGACTGCAAGTGATGATTGGTATTTAGGTCCCTAATTTTAATCCCATCACACAAAGCACTCATATAAACACATTATATTTCAGACGCCTGTTGGTTGGTTGGTTGGTTTGGTTTGGTTTGGTTGCTTGGTTGGTTGGTTTGGTTGGTTTGGTGGAGGGTTTGTTGTTGTTTTGTTTTTCATCAAAGCTCTAATCACTGCCTCACACAGGAGGCAACTATCACCCGGCTCTCCAGCCTGCAGATGAATCCTCCCCAGAGTGCTTTTCAGGGAACAAAAGTGAAAAGGATCCTGATCCTTATTCCTTATTTTCCACACTTTCAGAAATTTATAGAGCAGTTCCTGAGTTGAGAGCCTGTCCATAGGAATATCCTTGTAGGACAGGACATGTCACCTGTATTCTCAGCCCGTGTATTACAGGAGTTGATGAACGACCCTGAGTGAGGTCTCCAAGAAGTTTGTAGACAGTTATTCATTGAGAATGGGTGTACTGGATCTGGTTGGGATGTAGAAAATTGTTATCACAGCAGCCTGTAGTGTGTTATGTTTTGGATCTGTCACCAAAGCAGTGTCGGTAATGCACCAATATTTTAGCCACTGCTGAACAGCACCACTTGGACAATATGTTTCTCACTGTGGCCCCACCAGTGAGTAGGCTGGGTGTGAGCAAGAACCTGGGAGATTACACAACGAGAACAGCTGATCCAAGCTAACCAAAGAGATATTCTATATGTCAGGTCTTGCTCAGCAATGAAACCAGAGTGGCAGTTTTTTCCTAAATAACTATTGCCTGGGGATGGATTGGGCATCAGTGTGCTGGTGGTAAGTGATTGTTTTTGCATCACTTCAGGGTTTGGGATTTTTTCCCTTTTATTTATTAAGCAGTCCCTTGATTCAAAAATTCTCCAACATTTACCCTTCCTATTTCTCCCCCATCATCAGCTGAGACAGATTGAGTGAGTGATTTAGTGAGTGGATGAGTGGGGACTGATTTGCCACCCTAGCTCTCACTCCAGCTTGTTCTCTTTTAGCACTAGGGTTACAGCTGTATTTCTGTGAAGTGGCTCAGTTTCAAACAAAAAGTTGGAGAGTGATCTACTTATTTTGCCCTGTAGAGGACATGTCTGCAACTTGACATGGATTGAGCTTACTTCAAGTTTAAATCAACTTAAAAATCAAATTCTTACATGTGACATGACAGCTTTGTTTGTTACTGTAAAATTATTTTGTTTGTTTTTTATACATGCTCTGACCTGAACTCTGCATTATCTAGATTTATTAGATAACTTTAAGCAAGCAAGGTAGGTAGGGATTTAGATTGAATTTTGTCTCTTAGCAGTGAATTGAAACAGCTATGAGTCTGTAATGGGCATGTGCCAAGGTGACCAAGGTCCAATACTTGTAAATCTGAGACATGCCTTGTTGTAGGCAATTGAAATAGTTCTCAGGGCCTGACATCTCCTTTTTAACCTCCAGAACAGGGCAGTGCGAAGTCATCAGTCACAACCTAACACTGTTTAATCTATCTGAAAAATGATTAAATGTCTCCAATTTAAGTTTATCTGGCTTTTTAAAGTATGTTTATTCATTTGATATCTTCCAAAATAACTCTTGGTCTCTCATTCACATGGGAAAAAATTATCCAGATATCTTATGAAATCAGAATCCTGAAACTGGCTCTCAGGCTGTGAGTGTGGCCAGCTACTAGGCAACTAACACTTCATGCTTGTACCACAAGTGTTTTTCTTTGAATAAACAGCTAATGTCAAACAATTTGTTCTGAGTTGGGTATATCTAGATACATCATATTACTGTGCTGACTGACCTCTAGTCCTTTTTATAACAGGAAGTCTTAAACTTTCTAGTCTTCCTAAATTCTTTGGGGCTTTATGAGGTTCATTTCTAAACAATTTTATCTTTTGTTGATCTAAGGGCTTTCTTGCCCTGAGGGAATAGTTTCTGTAATCGACTCATGTCTCCTAGCATGGATAAGCATAGGAGGTGATAGACTTTTCCAAGTATCTTATTATTTATATAACTGTGAGGAGACAATTTAATTTCCATTTCTGCCTCAACACTGGTTGTCAGATTCCTATGGAGAGGGCTTGCACATGTGCCACTGGCAGGAGGCAGCCAGGAGAAGACAGGAGGAAGCCTTGTCTCTGGGGAGGCTTTGCCTGGCACCCATTTCATGGCTCACACGGGACAGGCAGCAGAGCACCGGGGACACTGAACCCTCCAGAGGGGCTCTCCAAGCAGATGGACAAAGGTCTCCACCCACGGACTGCAGTGGGACGCTG
>VYXF01009985.1:210655-228392 GCA_013397295.1 Polioptila caerulea | reverse complement strand
CTCCCCCTTCCCCTTCTGTCTTTTTCAGTGCTCTTTAGTAGGGCAACATTTTTGTTACCAGCAAACGGTTCTCAAACAACACTGTCTCCTTTGACTTAATTTTATCTTGGACCATCTGCTTTAAAAGAATCCTCACAGTTCCCCACAGGGAATGCAACAATAACTTTGAAAGTATGAGAGAAACAGTCTCAATACTACCCCGTTTTCAGTAGTGTCCAATGGCAGGACTGCAGGCAATGGGGATGTTACAAGTACATATTATTGGCTTTTTGCAAATACTAAAATGAAGGCTGTATGTATAATGTTGGAAAACTTTGCTGTAAGAATATAGTTTCTTTTATTTCTGCTATTAACAAAACTTGGAAATAGTAGTGTGATAAATATATTTTTCTTGGGCTATAACATAACATGGTAATGTAAAAAAGCTTCTGTAACTGACTCAGAGAATGGTAAAAGATAATCAGAAAATTCTTTGCATTCTTGGATTATGCTATCTGGATGAAGATGGTGGTGACGGATACAAGAACCTTACCAGAGAAGGAATTTATTGATCATCTGTTATCAGAAGATCTACAACAGACTGGAGCCACAAGGAGAAATAAACGTTGATCTACAGGATGGAATGAGGGCAGGTTGGGGGGAACTCAAAGGAATGTTTTTGAATAATGCATAAAGGCCTATGAATATGCAACATGTTAGTGCATTTAAAGAAGCGTGTTCTGAGTTAGGGAGTGCTCTTGGCTAAATGCCAAGCACCCACGTGTGTTAACTTCTTGCTTTATTGTCTTGCCTGTTACTGTCTTTTATTAAATTTTAAATTTTACTGGGAAAGTGAACCTCATTTTTCACAGAGGACAAACTGAAATGCAGCAGTTTCCTTCCATTTGAACGTCATGAAACTCCTCACTGTAAGGATGACAGACTACCAGCACAGCTTGCTCAGATGTGTTGGGTAGCTTGGTCTCAATGCACATCATCTCACAGGAAAAAAAAAAATTGAACATAAGTGTCTAAAACTAGGTGAATTAAAGTAAAAAAAGCAAGAGTTCAACCTTACAAAGTCACATAGGTTTTAGAGTACTGATTGTTTACTAAAGTGGAGAGTTATGTAGTAGTCTGTTTATATTCCAAACTGTCGTAGTAAATTTTAAACTGAGTAAGTTTTCTTTTAAGTAAATAGTTTATCTGGAATTGTGAAATAATAAAGTGCATATTATTTCCATTTAAGGGAAACCACTTTACGTAAGTATTTTGAGTTTTAAAGCAGCATTTATTTAAATTACACTTTGATACATAGAATTTGTGAGCATTTTATAATAATTTTTTTAAACTTTTATGCTGTTTTTGTTTTCCGCCTGGTTTAAGTTTTATTCTGAATTTGCTAGTTTGGGCAAGGCTTTTTCTTTTGGCATAATGTGTTTTCTTCAACAACTATTGTACTGCATCTAGTGGAGGAAATACTCTAGTAGGTAAAAAAATTTTGAAATTTTTCAAGCAATTTTCACTGAGTCATGAATGTGTCACCAATTCCTTGTCATTTCCTGTCTTTGCAAAGAAGTTGGCACAAGTTTGGGATATTTATGTTATCATTATTTCTACTCCTGAACTCTTTGTCTTCTGCTAGCTAACTATTGTTTGTTGCTTTGGTTGAATTGAATATGTTTGTTTTCTTTGGCCATTAGATCCAAAAGGTCTCTCCCTCTCCCCGATACCCCACTCTATTTTGGTATGCCTTCCCCCCACTTTTCCCTGAATTTCCACAAAATTCCTTTTGATTATAAACAAGTGTGAAGGATTCTCTTAGTGGATGGCAAGGAAGGAGAACAATATTTGCTTTGCAGATTGGGAAAAGTTAGGATCTGCAACACATTGGACCTCTGTCCCTAAACTGCATTATTGCCATGCTTTGGAAGGTTTCCAGGAAAGGCCAAAAATAATTTCAGAAGAAATTTCAAAGAGGCATAGCCAGACTGGACTTACTTTTTCTTTAGAAATCAGTCTGAAAAAACATGATTTAGCTGCTTTCAGGTATCCTGGTCCAGCTCAGGTGTCCTTGGCTGGTATGGAGAGACAAATCTATGGACTCAGAGGTTTCCCTAAAGAACTTGACCCCTACATAAGAGACTATTTCATGGTGTCCTAGGCCTTCCTTAAAAGTCATATTAAGTTGTCCAGTCCCTGCACAAAAAAAAATTTTGTACTAAATTTGAGGCCTCTATTGCTCAGATTTTTCACTCAGAAGTAAGGGATCTGAAATATTTCAATCAGAGGAATTTGAAATGCTATAGATGAGTCGACAAAAGGGAGACATCATTAGATATTTAGTGCAACTGGCATAAATGTAACCTTTAAAAAATCCTATCAGACAAGCAAATATACTTGTATAATATAAGCTGTCTAACTTTATTATTTTTAGTGCATGCCATATGGAGTTATGTTATACTTCATAAACTAAATATAATGAGTATAAGTATAAATAATTATATATATAAAAATATATAATATATATATGTACATAAAAAACATATAAATAATTCCTCACAATGGATTAACTTTGTGAGCCAAACTCAAAATTTTGATTTATCAGCATCCAGCTTCAAATGGAGACATTGATAAAATATTAGTTGGCACCTGAAAATATTAAAGCTATATCAACTACATCATAGTCAGAGAAAAATACATGTATAATTTTCCTGGTTTTGTAATGATTTCATCAAGTCTCATCTTCTGCCTTTAACCACTTTTTTATTTAATAAATGTTCCAGAAAGATAAGCATTAGCCTTCTCCTCTCAAATGTAAACCTTTCATTACATATCAAGCATCTCACCTGAGAAAAGCTCAAAAGAATATAAATTATTAAAGGTCATTTTAAGGTGGTTTATTTTTGCTCAATATTGGTGTATTTTTTTTTACAGAAATTCACCAAAATTGGCATTTTTAACTATGTTCTTTGACATAGAAAAAGATAACAGTTTGGCTGTCACAAATGTTGCAATTTTTAACTCTAATTATATCCTACAGTAGGTATAGTTCTCAATTAAAAAAAAAAAAACAAAACCAAAAAACAAAACAAAACCAAAAACAACAAAAAAAACCAACCAAAAAAAACCCAAAACCTGGTCCAGAGCAATCAGAGGGGAGGGACTGAATAGAAGGAGAATCTAGAGATGTGTTATTGAGATGAGCAATAAACTTGGAAATGCCCATATAGTAAGGTTATGAANAACCTTTAAAAAATCCTATCAGACAAGCAAATATACTTGTATAATATAAGCTGTCTAACTTTATTATTTTTAGTGCATGCCATATGGAGTTATGTTATACTTCATAAACTAAATATAATGAGTATAAGTATAAATAATTATATATATAAAAATATATAATATATATATGTACATAAAAAACATATAAATAATTCCTCACAATGGATTAACTTTGTGAGCCAAACTCAAAATTTTGATTTATCAGCATCCAGCTTCAAATGGAGACATTGATAAAATATTAGTTGGCACCTGAAAATATTAAAGCTATATCTACTACATCATAGTCAGAGAAAAATACATGTATAATTTTCCTGGTTTTGTAATGATTTCATCAAGTCTCATCTTCTGCCTTTAACCACTTTTTTATTTAATAAATGTTCCAGAAAGATAAGCATTAGCCTTCTCCTCTCAAATGTAAACCTTTCATTACATATCAAGCATCTCACCTGAGAAAAGCTCAAAAGAATATAAATTATTAAAGGTCATTTTAAGGTGGTTTATTTTTGCTCAATATTGGTGTATTTTTTTTTACAGAAATTCACCAAAATTGGCATTTTTAACTATGTTCTTTGACATAGAAAAAGATAACAGTTTGGCTGTCACAAATGTTGCAATTTTTAACTCTAATTATATCCTACAGTAGGTATAGTTCTCAATTAAAAAAAAAAAAACAAAACCAAAAAACAAAACAAAACCAAAAACAACAAAAAAAACCAACCAAAAAAAACCCAAAACCTGGTCCAGAGCAATCAGAGGGGAGGGACTGAATAGAAGGAGAATCTAGAGATGTGTTATTGAGATGAGCAATAAACTTGGAAATGCCCATATAGTAAGGTTATGAAGATAAATGGGAAAAAAAAAAAAATGTTGAACATTTTCTTCCCTTTCTAAAGAGATGAAGAAAAACTATCAGTATTAAACAAGCCAGTACATTGATAATAACACTGCTGAAGATTCCAAACTTTGGGGTGAACCCTGCAGCCTCACTGATACAGTAGTCTTTAAAAAACAACTGTCCCTTCCAGAGAGCCTTTAGCTTTAATTTTCTACTGTGGCTTTGTTTTCCTCTGCAATAGCTATCGAGGGGAAGGTGGAGGTGGGAAATACTGCCTGTAATAGATATAAAATGAAAGTCACACAATTGTTTTATACTTTTGGGTTCAATAACACTGCTGTTTTTCTTTCCTCTTTCAAAAGGACTAATTCAAAAGAGTAGTTTTTGTGGTGATTCAAACTTTAGAGGGGAGGGTTCTCATACCATTAAATCATCTAAAGTAACAAATTATTTTGTACCAGCTAGTAGTCCAGTTCTAGCAGTTGTTTAATAAGAGGTTAGGAGAAGTAGGCAAGTTAGAGAACAAAGATGATCTTTGACAGAAGTCATCCAGGGAACATTCAAAGGATATAAAAGAGGTCTATTCCCTTTTCTACTTTTATTGCAGTGAAATTTGTGGTTAGCACTGTACATCATTCCCTGGACTTGAGTTTAGAATCTTCTCTCTCTGCTCTGATCATTACAATTTTTTTCTCAAGTACCTTGTTAAAAACTTCTTATTCTTTAAAAAGATGGTGGACCAGACCCATTTTAACAAATAAGGAAGAATCCGTCTTAATCAATATGCAAAAACAGTTGAAGCAGGGGCATTAACCCTTTAAAAAAATAGAACAACATAGTTGCTTTAATCCCTAGATCACAGAAAATGCTCTGATTAGGAGCACTGATGAAATATTAAAACAGATGAACATCCCAGTCTTTAAGCCAAGAAACTGGTCCGTGTTGGCTTCTGATTTAAACATTATTTTCTGTATCAACACCTCTATGGACTTTTCTCTCCAGCAAAATATCACTTCTGAAACAGTTCTTAGCTCCAGAAATTATGTCACAGACATACATTAAAATAGTTCATTTTTTCTATACATATGTTTATACTTGCGTATAAATCTACACGGAAAAAAAAAAAAAACCAAAACAACAAAAAACCCAAACAACATTTCATTTTCATGATCCCAAGAGATGTTGCCTTGTTTCTTTTCCTCTATATATAGTAGCTGAAACTTTAACTGTTGCTATGTAGTGGTTAGTATAACCATTAATATAACGTTTGCAGATCTATCCCTCACTTTTCTCAGGACATACTGTTATTTTCCAGTGTGCAAGATTTTTTTGTGAGTATGGCATAAGTATATCTTATTTCATATTGAGCAGAGAAGAATTTTCCTCTTTTTTAAAACAAAAAGATACCTAATGTCCCAAATCTATTTTCAAAATCACTTTTGTATTCATCATTTTGTCGGCAGTATTAGAAGGCTTTGTAGATCTTAAAATAATTGAAATAATTGCTTATTCTTTATAAGTATTAAACACAATTCCATGTACTATTTATATCATCTAGATCCAAAAGGCAGTAATATATCATTTAGCCTGACATTTTCAGTAACATCCACCATAAGATTTCAAATATACCTCAGTCTATTAACTAATATAATAAAGGCAATGCCATGTATGAAAAGTTTGAGGTTATACATCTTTGGCCTTGATAAATGATGGCATTGTGGACCATCTTTTTATGTTGCTTAGTTCTTTTGTACTGAAAGGTCAAATCAATAGGATACTGGATACAGGGACACAATATAGCTGAAAATTTTCACAGCTGAAACAGATACAGAATATTTTATCCAAATATTTCATACCTATATATTCAATCAATTTCTAGTTTTACTGGCTTATAAACACATACTTATCCTGGGATTTTTTTTGCAGTTTTTTAATTATGGAAAATAGTATAAGGATCCAGGGTTTTAAATGCTAAAGCATATGTGTCAGTATAGCCATTTAACTTGTCATTGTAATGAAAGAATTTGAAAAGCACTTTGTACTAAAAAAATAGGAAACCTTGGGGAAGAGAAAACAAGCCTTATGTCATTTGCAGTGAAGCAGAAATTAATGTGGAACCATAACAGGACTTGGGTGGAGAAAGAATGGGGGTTTTTTTTGTGATAATCATCTTTTATTTAAAGTCATTGGTCTCCTATATGTCTTAAGCTAGCATGTGGAAAGATACAGCCTTTCATAGGAACTTTTCCTACACTGGGTCATGTTTTCTGCTGACAGCTGCTGAGATTATGACGTCTTTTGATAAGACTTCACTACTGAAGTGAAGATGTGAATAGAGTGCAACTGGTGGAAATGGGATTAAATATTTTGAATTTCCAAGAAAAAGTCCTTTTTCCATGAAGGAAGTCTTAATGGTCTTGATCTGACAATCACTGAAAGAAATTATTTGTCAATGTAAATGGAGGCAGATATAGAAAGGAGATTATAATAATATGAGTTTTCAATGTTGTAGTCAAAAAAGGGGATGAGTTTGACCAAATATATATTCTAAAGCAAACAATTAAGCATTTTAAAGTAACGAAGAGGGGGGAAGGAGGAGGGGAAAGGAAGGTGCTAGTAATTCAGATAAAACGGAAATGTGACAAAAACACAGAGAGAAAGGAAAACATCAGGAAAAAATTACCTGAGATGAAGACTGTAAGAAATGTTTTAGTCTGTTTTGGGGGATTTTTTATCAAACATATAAGTAGACCAAAAATTCTTTCTGAATAGGCCCACTTAGTTGGAAAACTGAAGTCTAGAAACAAACAACCTTTGGCTTCCTCTCTTAAGATCTTCATGATCCTAGGTTCTGAAAAGAACCTATAACTTTTTTTTTTTTCTGATATGGTTGCCTGATATTTAGCCACTAGCTCTCAACAAGAGCATATTTTTAAGCATTTAAGGTCTTTCATATTTGAAGACATTGCAATTTATTATCATATCCCCGTCTTCTGTTTGTTAAATACATTTACAAACTTAGTTTATTAAGTCATTAAACATTTTTGCTATAAAGCTTTTCCTAACCCACAAATAATTTTTGTAACTCTTTTCTACACCCTTTGCAATGAGTCACATTGCAACTAAGAATCACTGGAAATGGGCTTATTTTACCCATGTGAATAATTTAATTTTGGATGGAATTACCTGAAATATTGAAAAATCTTGCTGTCATCTGAATATAGAGTCCATCTGTATAAGGGATACCAACTAAGAATCCCTGGAAACGGGCTCATCTTACCCATGTGAATAATTTAATTTTGGATGGAATTACCTGAAATATTGAAAAATCCTGCTGTCATCTGAATATAGAGTCTGTTTAAGGGATACCAACTAATATGAAAGAATAAATTTAAAAAAAAAAAGCAGTAGTGCTGTTAAAATACTGCATTTTCTTATTATTCAGTTATTATTAATCATTAGACACAAGCACCCAGATTTTGAAATTTCCTGGAATAATTTCACAGAAGAATGTAACAGTCATTAAAACTACAAAGAGGGTAATGATCTTATACTGGAAGAGTCAGATTTTCTTGATACCCAAATCTCACTAGAAAATGAGCATTTTGTTCTAACTGAGATATGGATCTCCAAGCCACTGTGTTTTCATTTTAGAGAAGCAGGATTATGAGCTTGACTGTAAATACTAAACAGAAAGCCTTTGCCAGTACTTCATCAAAACTGCAAAATATTATGTGTTGTAGATGGGTTCATATGACATCAGTCTTACGATATAAACCCAAAAGAAGTACTTATAATTTGATTCTAAAAGTTTGAAGGAATATCTATAATTTTAAAAATTTATTTAAAAAAATAAAATTAATGTCTAAAAATGTTCAGAGATTTATGAAACCGAATGTATCATTTTTTCAGTCCTTTATTTCCAAGTAGGATTAGGCAGCTTTAATTTCTGTCAGATATTTTCATTTTCAATAGAGCTGTACCAAAATTAACAAAAGCCAAATGAGGAAGAACATCAATTGGAGAGTGGCAGAATATCTGTATGAATTTTTATTCTCTTCTTAAGGCTGTTTTTCAAGACACAGAAATAGATGCATAGATTCTATTAAGATTCTATTAAGCTACTCATAAATTACTTTTATTAGTGATGTCTTGTCTATTGTTTGGAGATTTGTGATCATAAACAAAATTATATATTCTCATAACAATTTTAGATATTTCTGAATATTCACTCATAAGGCCTTTAATTCATTAAAATAAGATTATTTCTTTATTGTGAGTCCTTATTGCATTTTTGAATTTAAGAGGGTAAAAAATCATTGAACCCAAGATTGCATTAACGTTTCTGATTCTCCACTGGAATCCCTACTTTGGCCAGAAAACTAAATACTTAGCACAGAAAATCTAGATATTTAGAAAGCTCTTTTTAAGCATATGGTGGCAGGAATGAACAGCTTTATCTTTTACATGTACCTTTACTCTCTTGTTAGTTCATGAAATCGTTTTACAACCCCACTTAAATACTGTAGTACCAGGTCTAAACTTTCCCTCTATTTCAGTCCACTTCTGTAACAGTCTTTATGATAATGTTAATGCTGCTAAGAATTCACAGAGTATTACTGAGAGTAATCACCTCATTAAGAGCATAGACTTTTTATTATCACATTTTTTACCTAATCGTGTGTATGTGTAGGAAGAGAGGAGATTTGTGATTTTTGAAATCATAGCTTCATAAAAAGGGGTCTGTAGTGCAATAAATATGTCACATGCTATCAATATACAGCATCAATAAGAAATAAAAACCTTTCTGTATATTCACATGACTTTATGCATTTAGGCACTGGAAAGATGAGGTCATTATCCTCAACAGTCAGAAACTCAGAAAGAGAAGTAATGCAAGACTATCCCGGCCAATGTTTTCTCACTTTGATGCCGGCTGCAATAATGTGCTCTAAGTAATCATGACATGAGTTAGTAATGAAAAGAAATAGCATTATCTGCAGATAATTCTTTCCTATTACTGGATTATTTCCCTTTATGAAATGTTTAGACTTCTGGTAATTGGCAGAATTTAACTGCAGTCTTTTCTAAGGCAAGGAACAGCAAAGTCAACATTGAGAAGGCAAGCCAGAAAAATGATGATGAGTTCAAGCAAGGATAATTATTTGTATTTACATTAAACACAAAGGCACAAATTAACTTGAACAAGTATATGAAAAGTGTCAGGAGAATTGTTTTTACTCCCTTACAGGGGACAAGAAATAATACTAAATTGCTCTTCCTGCAGTCTGATCTAATAACTTCTATTAGATCTAATAATAGACTGTTACTAAATCCTTAGTCTATTGTTCTTTCAGTTATTTCCCTTGTTGGATCACTATAAATTAAAGCTCTGTTTAAAACTATGATGTGTAGGTGGCAAAGGGAAAGAGCTGCCTCACTATGACACACACAAAGGGATGACATGTACCAAACATGGGTCTTCCATCTGCAGTTAGTCAGCTACAGACCTGAGAGTTTCTGAGAACAACCAGACTAGAATATAAATATCTTCTAATAATGCACTAAAATACTCTTATTAATATGGTTAGTGCATAAAAATATTACTGAATTATCTTTTTTTTTTTTTTTTCTGAAATGGGTATTTCGAGAGTTACTGTTCCTGTGGTGAGACATTCTATCATTAACGTAGTCTAATCATATTTTGTCATTCATTCTGTTTTAGACAGTTTAGGATTAATCCTAGTGCTTAGAAGTCAAATGCATGGCAATTAGAGGCTATCTGGTGAGTATATTTTATGTATTTGTCATGGAAATAAGTTTAAGCTTGCAAATTTAGGCTGTTATACACAGTAGATGCAAGCACTTGACCCCACCAGCTGCCTGTTTGCTGAACACTATATTCCTTTATACATTTTCCATTTTATATACTTTTGACACATGAATGTTGAAATGATTGTAGATTTCTCTTCCAGACTTTGAAAGTGATCATTATACATTCAATATGATAGAAAATCCTAGCAACTGGTGAGGCTTCAGCTTCTGATAAACTCACATTTTGAGTTTCTGATACAGATTCTTGATACAGAATACAGAAAATACAACAGAAGCCACACTTCTCTGCCTTCCACAGAAATTATCTTCAGCTGTTCTCAAGAACAAGATTAAACAATATCTAAATAAATATTGACAATGACAATATTTGATTCAAATTTTTTGTTCTTTGCCATTCACTGCCTTTGTCTATGTGGTTAATAAAAGATCAGTCACTGTCAAATACCTTGATGGGAAGTCATATAATTGGAAATTCAATGGATTTCTTGAAATTAGAAAATTTCATCTGTATTTTTTAAAAATAATTATTTAACAATATATGCAATGTTTAACTGTAAAAGATACCCTTTCCTAACAACCCTAAACATTCCAAGTTTGCTGAAGTCTTTTAACACAACTGTGCTTTTTAAAATTTAAATTGTGTTGTTTCAATATATATATAATAAATGCCTTCATCCTTATAATTTCCTGTAAAATGAAATATCTGTGGAAAGGTTTCTTGAAGTTAAATATTAAAAAACTGCAGAGACAGAGTGGAAATAACTATGTCTGTTGCATTTGCTTTCCAAATCTTCTCATTAATCCCTTCTACTGTATGTCATAAAAAATTCACATATCTTGCGTACCTCAAAGACTCTATTCATTTGAGCAAATATGTCTTTAGTTATTGTTTCTGTTTGATACAGGATCAAAATTTTCTTTATTTCATATTATGCCTTAAAATCTCTTTCTGATAGATGCTTTCATAAATCAATAATATCTGTCTTTCTTTTTGATTGATTTAGTGGTTAATATAATTTGATTTGAAGGAGGAAAGAATGAGTATGTTATTTATTTTCATTTTTCCTTTCTAATGCATTTTGCTCCTTGTAGAAATCTTGACATGCAAAGCCACTGTGGTTTTTTGTGGTTTGTGTATTGTGGTTTCATTATTGTTTCTTAAATTTTACCCTGTGGCTCCCTGTATAAAAATATTTCAGTGCCACATACAGATATTTGAAGAAATGCTTGAGAAACTTGTGTTAAATGTGAATCCCTGTGAATTCTCTGGTGAAGTATTAGATACATTTCACATCTCCCAAGATTTTTTGACATTAAGAGGTAAGTATGTTAAGCAACATTAGCTACTAGGACATGTTTGCTACTGCTAAATGAAAAGGCTTGCAGCTTTTCTGGTGAGTCCTTTCCTGGTGACTTATTTAGTAAAAGTTCAGTTAAACAGATGTAAATGTTAAATAGAGATCACATGCCAGAGAGCTATATTTAAACACAAATGTTATTTCTAATGCAGAAATAATGGTCCTATTTGGAAACATTGGTTTGTAGTCTTGTTTTCTAAGCAATAGATTTGAATTTTTGTACTTATTCTCTCAGTTTTTGTAGTGGTATTTGTACAGAAAAACTCAAAATAATGGTCGGTAATAGTGCTATTTAATTTTTGTCATGTTTTCAGTCTTGTCAAACATGAAGTTAATAATATTTTTAAAATTGCTTCTGACATTATTTCTTCATTTTCATACAGCAGAAAACCTGTATTCCTAAGATACACTGGAAAATGGAATAATTTTTGAAATGCTTGATTGCTGTTAAGAAGAGTGACATAAGTTATATTCCTTTTCATTAATGTCACCTAACACAACACACTAGGCTTTTTAACTCATATAATATATCCATTTGCAGTTCCTGAAGTGATACAATTTAGTTTTATACTCTTGTATTCATTATTCAAGTTCAAAAAGGGAATTTAGAAATTTATATTTTTTACATGATCAGTAAGCATTTTTTTGTTTCTTATTTGTCTTCACTGCTGTGTTGATGAAGATTTCTCTAGTAGCTAATGTTACAGCTTTCTGAATAAATGAGTCACAGACTTGAGATCTGAAAATGGTCCTAATTAATATGAAATTAATAGCAGAAAAGAGTAGTCCATGGTATTTTTTTATTTTATGACTCTGTATTTTTTGTGTTCTTTAATTTTCCATACACTAGTTTGGTTTTCTGCTCTTTTCTTTTTTAAATTGGCCTCCAACACTTCTTTTTAAATAGTATCCTAATAAATATTTAATTATATATCTTTAATTTTACATTGATCTGATAGAGAAAAAAATGAGGGTGATCTTTTTTCTGGTCAGACCCATAGGATTAGATTACTACAACTGACAATTACTTGTAGCTCTTTTTTTCCCTAGTAATATTTACGTTAAATTCTATGTAATTCCTGTTGTATAAAATGCAGGAAGAATATCAAGACCAGAAGCACTTAGTCTAGATTTGTGTTTGGTAGTTCTGCATCTGTTACTCATAATAATTTAAGAGTGTCATAGAATTTTGGCCTCTGTAAGCTTCACCTAAAAACTTTCTATGACAGAGAAATAATTCATAGAAGGATTTTTAAAAGGAATTTATATTTATTCTTTTCCCACATCTAGTTCTGCATCATGGAAACCTATGACTTAAGGGTGTTTGAGAGCACAGTTACCAAAATCATTGTCCTAGCTCTAATTAGATTCACTTAGATTTATGCCAGCCTTCATAGGTTTACCCAGGCTTGGTAGTCTCGTAGCTTTCCCACACACCCTGTTCCATTGGTCTCTACCTGCACCATTGGACTTTCTTCCCCAGCACTGAAACTAAATCCTCCCTACTTTAATTAAAACAATTATTTCTTCTTCTATCCACTCTGGACATGGAGAACACGCTGTACTTTTCTTGTTTGCTGCAGCTCATGACTATTTTACAGCCAAAATTACATGATCCTCAGCCTTCCTTTTTCACATTAAGCAACTTGCGGCTCTTCTCCCTTGTCAGGTTCCTTAAGCCTTATCTCATTCTCTCTGATTGTTTCTGGAACTCCCTCATTAGTGTGTTCATTTTCTTGAATTGCTACATCCCTACTGGAAAACGCACTGCTACTGAACCCATATGGCCCCTGAATATAGAGTGCCTGCTTCACATTTTGCAGGCAATGTTCTTGTTTATATCTTGGTCTCCAGCTGCAAACATTTGCAAGTTTCTTTCAGCATGATAAACACATCTCTTCATAGAAGTGTGAAGTGTGCTCCCTCTTTCCACCTCTGCACGTTGGCTGACAGCAAATATATATGTTTTTATTTTTTTATCAATATTTAAAGGATTCAGTATTCTTGTTTACTCTGTTTTGGATTTGGTGAGAAGGAATCTTGTTAAACCATGGGAAACAAAGCAAGAAGTGCTCCTTCTTCCATCAGGCAATAACTTTTGTCAGGAACCCCACAGCATAATTATCTGTGGTTGTTCCATGCTGACTTCTCCATTACGTAGTTTTAATTAATTCTCAGTGTTCAAGGGGAGTCATATTATAAAAGTAAGCATAAGCAAACACAAAAATATTAATATTTATTCATAAAGCTTTGTATAAACAAAAATTTATTTGTGAGACAGAGCATTAGAGCTGTCATAAATTTTCACAGAACTGAGGTTATTCCAACAATTTTATAAAGCTCCTATTTTTATTTGGATGTGATAAGCTAGAAATAAAGGACAAAAATATTTTGAAAAGCATCATATTTTACATTAAAAAACTTAGCTGAGGAGACTGTCATACCAGTTGTCATCTAAAGGTGAAAAGTCACATGATGCGAAAATTTCGTTCAGCAATCTGTGGTACAAAATCACATATATATTAGTGAATTAGCAAATGGATAAAATGAAATCATGTCCTAACAATTAATAAACTACCCACAAGCAAGGATTTAAAAACATTCTCTTTTCCTGATCTCCCTCATAAAGTGAATTATTCAATCAATTTTTCTGGTTATTTTTGCCTTTACTTGATTCATATCACACTTACTATTACATGAAATTTTTATCAGTCAATGCTGTGAATAACAGCACCATTTACACAACATTTCAGTCTCCATGAAAATAGTTTTAGTTCTTTATCTGTTTGTGCCTTACCACCTGTTGGCATGAATTTCAGAAACCTGACATGTTCTACGCAACTTCCTCAATGTGCAGATGAAAAATATACACTGTGAGGTAAATTCTTCACTGTGACCCAGAACTACAGCTCTTCTCTGGAATGATACAGGCTTCATTTACGAAATGTCACAATGTAATACCTTCTGGAATAAGTAATCATTTTCACATTTTAGGTAGCTGTTAGCCCTAACCTTAAACTTATTAACATATTTTAAAATTGATAGAAGGTCTTAAGGGTGTCCAGTTTCACAGAAACAGAAAAAAGGTGGGCTTGTTTTCCTCTGGAACACACGGATCAGAATGACATAATCTTCCATGTATTACAACACAAAAGCAGTCGGTCATAATGCACAAGTGAGTGTATGCTGTATGAAATTTATTCTTAAATATTCTATAAATGCATTTTAAGGCAACATAATTTCTTTTAAATTATTCAAATTTCACATTTATGTTCTTCATTAATTATCAATAACAAGTAACAAAAATGAGCACAATTGTTTTTTCCTGACCTGTGACAGATCAGCAAACTGGTATTCCTCATGTAATATTATTGTGGATATGAAACTCCAAAACATCTGTATCCATAGTTTTAAAAGTCTGATTGCTGGAATCTGTATAACCAATTACTTTAAGTGAGGATTTTAGCCAAAAACAATATCAAAACCTGAAGTAAATAATATGCAGAAACCAAAATCTAATGAATCCATATGGTACTTGGCATACATTTTTCATTAACATCTTTTTATTAAGACACAAAAAATTTGGCTGATGACTTGTTTATTGAAAATAATAATGCAAATTTTACCTTCTTAAGTGGAGCTTGGCTTTAGTTTTCTGTGTAGTACTGAAAGTAATAAAACTCTGCCATCAGAATCTTTCATTGCAGAAACATAGGTGTTGACCACTCTGTCTTAGTGGTCAACTAGCCAATTAATTAAACTAATTTATAAATTAGTCACTAAATTGACTTAGAGTCAATGTTGTAGAGATATTGACTCCTCTGACCCGAAAGCATGGATGAATCTGTGGTTCCATACATATCGAGAGACCTGAACACAGAACATGTGGTTGAAAAAGAAGCATGAATTACATGCTCCTGGCCTTTTTCATCTAGTGTCTCTAAAATGGGGAAGTCCTGTTTTACTAATGCTCTGTTTGGAGAAGGGGCAATATTTAGCCAAAGGAACTATTTACTTACAAAGATTATTACAAAGGTTTCTATTTTTCCTCTACTCTCACAAGTGACTTCAAAAATTACTAGATTAGAGGCTGGAGTTCAGTTACTAGCATTTTAGAAGCAAGAGTTCAGCTAAAGCAATAAAAAACTTCTGCACACTTTATACAAGAATCTTAGAAGTTCCCTACTTATGTTAATAAAATAAATCCTGAAACCTAATTCTATAATTATTATCCCATTTTACTGCAAATATTGAGAAGGTAAGGTCTCACACGTGTTTTTTAATATAATCTTGAGTGAAAGGTCATATATCCTGACCTCATTCTATGGATAAAGAATGCTGTTCTTTATCCATAGGGTCATCAGCAATACAAATGCAGTAACTATTTTAAGCCAGCACAATATTCAGGAAATGTAGTCCATTTTCTTTAAAAGCTTTTAGTTTCAATGTCTTCTGTTTAAAAAATCTTCATTACCTGGAATTATATCAAGAATGATATATGCAAAATTTTGAAGATTAAATCACAGACCTCTCAGACTAGGTCAAGGGTAATTCAGTATGTATATTTCAATATTGATGTGTCCTTTTCAGTTTTTAACATTCCTGTTATCAAAAAATGCAATGGGATCACAATGAGAAAAAACTAGCCAGTTAATTATAGACAACTTATTTTTTTTCTCCTTATTTTTGGAAGAGTCCTAGAAAATAAAAAGGTATGCTATAAGATTAACTTAGTGAAGTTTTGCTTAAATCAACCACTTTTTGAAGAGGCATTCATATACCACTTCAGGCGTGTCTGTAAGGCCCACTCATGAAGAGCAATACTGTTAAAAGCCATAGTCAAGCTAACATTGTCTTCGGCAGAAGAATTTTAGTGTGAACTCTAGATTCCATGCTAGAAAGAAGCACAGAACAGGTGTTACACCATGAAATCTTGAGTGTAATGCAAATAAAGGAAAATTAATTTCACTGTTATAGCCACTTTTTTCAAGTAGGTTCACAATTTATTTTTTTTATTTTTTATATTTTTTTTTTTTTTATGTTTCTGCCTGATCTGAATCTTGGATCTAATCGCTGTGAAGGAAAAGTTGGTATGCATTTGAAAGGTTTCCATTTTTCAAAACTCAACGAACCATAGAAACACTTTTTTAAAAAAAACAATGAGGTTTTAGGCCTCATTTGTTGATATTTCAGGCCTGAATAGCATTTCAAATATGTCTTTTGTTGATGAAAGTTAAGTCACAAAAGCCATGACTGAATAAACTCTTGCATTTTGAAAAGGTTGTGGACATTAGTCAGGAGCATGTAAACTGTAATGTTTTAGGTGTTATGGCTCCTCCAATGTATAGTATCATCCTTGCTTCAATAGACAAAATTCTCAAAAAGGTGAAACTCATCTGAAACAATATTTCATATTAGATATACAACATTTTGCCCTATTGGAATAGATTTCTCCCCTTAAGTAAGAAAAGCAAAACCTCTGGCAAAAAAAGCTTTTGATCAGTTTGTCTGCAAACCAGGAAGTCTCGGTTTCCTATTTTGCCTTATAAATATATTCAAGTATACAACTTCGCTTTAGACATCTAAGTGCTATCTCTTTATTCATAATTTATAACAGTGGTCCATTCCCAACATATTGCTTTCCTGCTACTTACAATTAAATCCCCCATTGGAATATCTATGTTTTAACAGAAACAAGGATAATGTTCCCACTTTGGGCTTGCTCTTGTTATAGTTGCTGAAAATATATAAATATCCAACAACATATGAATTGGTAGGAACAGGGGAGACTCAGATACCTTGCTCCAAATTTCATCATGGAGGATGTTCTTATGTTTCTTATGTTGTGAACTTGTAGGGCATTATAACAGTGCTGAAAGAATTGCCTAATTTTTAAC
Organism: Polioptila caerulea; assembly: GCA_013397295.1. Classification (NCBI taxonomy): domain Eukaryota; kingdom Metazoa; phylum Chordata; class Aves; order Passeriformes; family Certhiidae; genus Polioptila; species Polioptila caerulea. The sequence goes on along the minus strand of VYXF01009985.1, from coordinate 211,203 downwards.
TGTTCAGCATCACACCTAGTACTATATGAACCACAAAAGAAATTAGGTGCAGCAGACTAGCAGTCCTGTAATCATCATATGCTTACCCTGGGTTTTTATGGTGTAATTTTACACATGTTCTCGGCACTCTCTCAGCATTGTTTTTCAAAACCAAAGCACAGTTTCCTCTTAGCTTGTAAGATTGTGGTTTTTAATGTGGAGGAAAGATGTTAGTTTTCACACCTTTTTCTTGGATTTGGAAATATGTTGTGCATAAAAACTCAAAAATCATTAATTCACTTTGAGAGAAACATTTGTCAAAAAGAATTGTAGTCTTCCTAGACAATAGGACACCACTGTGTGCCAAGGCTATAGCCTAGAAAAGATTTCAATTTTGGTTCTCTAAAACAGCATTGACATCTCTTCTACCTCTGTCAGGATGGTTTTATACCTTCAGCTTCTGTAGGTCTGCATTCATATTTGGAAAGACATTTTGGTACTAAGAAGTGTATTACTTTAATTGTATTATATTTCCTTATTTTATTTATTTTATTTTATTTTATTTTATT
>VYXF01009985.1:167751-198508 GCA_013397295.1 Polioptila caerulea | reverse complement strand
ATAAATTAAAAGGATTTTCAGTGGTTTTCTTGGTAGTCAAGGCCAAATGTGAACATTCCATAAGTGAGGCTTTCAGATTTTTGAACCCTGAACTTACTGGGAATAATGAAAAAGAAGCACATTAGATGTTATTTACTGAGGAGTCAGTACTGTACTGTATTTACTCAGGGAGTCCCACTGGGAGTTTCCTTGACCTGGTACATCCTTTTTTATATTTGTGTGTGGGTTTTGTCTGTCTTTTCCAGTTAGAGACAATTTTTTGTTTTGATTTTTTTTGTATTGTTTTTAATCATAGGCTATCATAGACAAATATGAAACTACAGAGTTAGTAGTAAACCTTGTATATATATTTTCATCTTTTGCTTCTCATGAATTTATTAAGGTAACAGAGCTCTGGAGGCCTTGATTTTGAGCAATGCTTGTGCACTAATCTTTTCATTTTTCACCAGATCCATTTCTTAAATTTAAGTCCTGTTAAGATTTGGATGTTGCATATAGAATTAGAAAGATCTAAACAATAATCTGTGGGTTCCTATGTTGGCCTCTGAAATGAGAGTCTAAATGCCTGTAACTGACCCAAATCATTGTTTTGACAAGTCACGGTGTTTGTTATATTTAATTTTCTCCAGCTCTGAATCAGAAATAATAGTAATCATCTTCCTTAAGGAAAGCAATGCTGAATTTAGTCTATTATTAAGACATTTCCTTTATTAGAACTTTCCTTCCATGAACGTTATGTTAATTATACTTTACTAAATTGAGTCCACTTACAGTCACAAGTCCAATCTTAACTGGTTCTTTTCATATGCATTTTTGGTATATTTCTGTAACCAGAACAGCACAAGAAGATAGGTTGCCAGTGTGAATCTTCTCCATTATTGTTTGCCCTCAACCATCTTTCTAAAATTGGCATTATGGGTGCTTTCTAGGAACTCTTTTAGGAGCATCACCTGGTTTACTCTGTGTTGAAAGTTCAAACTAAATGTTTAAAAATGTTTACAGCAGGAACTACCTAATTATTTTGCTTTGTCCACTGCTCACAGATTCCGTTGACTTGTCAATGGACCACTGAACTAGTTCCACAGATCTTCTGCTTGAAGTATATAAGAAAGCAGTAATAAAAATAGATTGTATCACTCTTGTTTCACACAATTTTTGTGGCACATGTATCATATATTACTGTTTTTGTTTTATGCATCCTCTCTAAGCATGGATGAGAGGTAAATTTTAGACTTCTGTGTATAAATACCAACAACAAAAGCAATATATACTCTTCAGATTGAATTTAGCCTGTTGTGACAGAAAAAGACATTATATCATCACTGTTAATATGAGTGAAATAGCAGAATTTATCTCATAGGTGATGACAGCTTTTGACTCAGCCTGAAAAGAATATGCTAATAATACAGCAAGGAAAATGCCATTCTGTTGTTGGTAAGACTCAGAAGTAATATTTAGCAAACAAGGATTTGAAGCAAAGGTGCGAACTCTGTTCTTGGAAATTCTGAGTCTTAAGAAAAAATAGAGAAAGAATGGTGCATTTTCAGCTTTTGTGTGAAAATTTTTGTAGTTATTTTCCTGCCTGTTCTTCTGATCTATGACACACTGAAGTGCAAGTCCCGTGCATTTTCTCTTGACAGTACAGCTGCTCTTATAGAGAGCTTGGTGCTGTTGGAAACTTTCATCAGCTTTGCTTTATTCCTAGAAGCAATGGCAGTATCTGTAACATTAGCAATGTGCAGCATCTCTAGCATCTGGACATACTAGCTGCTCCACTCCCCAAAAACCTATTTCTGTGTTAACTAAGAGAAGTCAGGGAAGGGGACTGTCACAAGTAAAGTATTCCTGAAATAATTTCTGCTGAGCAAACCATAGTTAATGGATCATTTGTCTTTATTTTGATTTACTTTTTTCAAGTGTTGTGAGCTTCCCGAAGCTTAGACGTCCCTTGCAGAGCTGTAGACAATCTGTGGGTTTTTTTACTGAAGATGCATAAGGCATTCTCAGAAAATGGTACTGACCATAAATAACTAATCATAGCCAGATGTGAAATTACACGCGACAAGTGGGAATGTCCTAATTTTGGTGGGGCTAGAGTTGGTTTTTGTCCCAGTTGTAGCTGGTGCAGTGCTGTGCTTTTTACTCAGTGTGAGAATTGTGTTGATAACACACTGATGTTTTGGCTCTTGCTAAGTAACTCTTACTCAGAGTGAAGGAGTTGTCAGTATCTTATGCTCTGCCAGTGAGGGGCTGCACAAGAAACCAGGAGGGAGCACAGCGAGGACAGGTGATCTGAATGGGCCAAAGGGATATTCCAACACCATGGAAAATCAAGCTCAGTACATAAACTGGGGGCAACTGGCTGGGAGAGGCCAAGTGCTGCTTGGAGACTTGCTGGGCATCAGTCAGTGGGTGGTAAGAAATTGTAGAGTGCATCGTTTCCTTCTCTTGGGTTTTGTTCCTTTTTCTCTCTTTTTTTTTCATTCCAATATTGTAAGTATTTTTATTGTTACTCTTAGCATTAGCATTATTAGTAAAATTTTTTTTAACTAATAAAGTCATTATTCCACGAGTTCCACTTTTTCTTTTTTTTATTATCCTGCCCATCCCTCCAAGGGCAAGGGGCAGTGAACAACTGCATAGTACTTAGCTGTACTTAGCTGTCACGGTTTAAGCCCTGGCATGGAATAACAAATCTTATTTCTGTTAAAATCCCATATCCATCAGATTGTTTCTTGCCTCTATTGTTTGATAATTAAAGATACATTCTTAGATTTAAATTTTATCATTATAAGGAGAAAGACAAAGTAATACTCTTGTATAATATTTGCATTTATTTCTTTATATCTTTTGCATGAGCTGGGTAAACTGTTTAGTGGAATACATTTTTTGTTACTCATATGCATCTTTCTGTTTCAAACCATGAATATTCAAAGAATCCTACTTCTTGCTGGTAAGAAAAGCTGAGTACTTGGACAACACATCTTAAGATAGCTCAGTTATTTGAAGTGCTTACTAGCAAGTCAGCACTCACACTATTGTAGGTGCTTTGAGTGATTATAGTTGTTGATAACAGATCCATGTTTCTGCCTGAAGATATAAAGTAACTTTCCCTCATTAAAATAAATAATATTTTTCATCATTCTCACAAATTACATGTCGATATAATATAATTCAAAGGAAACTTCTTTATGCTATTAAGCTATTAACCATGATGATGAATGAATTCTGTAGCTTTTTCTATCTTTCCCAGGCTTTCTTTTCCATGCATAGGTTTCCATATTGCAGTGTTAAGAGTTGTACACTATTCAAAATAAGCTTTGAAAGATGATTTGTAGTTTAACTTTTCATATGCCCCAAAGTGAGAGGCAGAGCGGGGTAAGTCTCTGTAGAGTTGTCAGACTTGCTTAGTTGTCTTCCTTTCTTGACTGCTGAAATGTGCTTCTGACAGTACTTCACTATTCTGTCTTCTTTATGTTTTTCTTTCTGATGTCATTCAGACTGAGGCATTTTACAGTGACAAGTGACTCTAAGGAATACATTCTTTTTTGAGAATATTGAACCAAATATGTGCAAAAAGTTGTCTGCTTTGTAACAGTAGAAAAAGGAGCAGATCATACTTGTATCAATGGATTAAATGCTTTCATTCACTGAAATATGAAAGATGATGACAACACTGTTTAAAGGCGAAAATTAGAACCAGAGAAATCTGCCCTTTGTACATATAAACTTTGCACTGATAGCAGTTGAAAGCATACTCTAGAGATGGTGGCATATCCAAAAAATAAGAGATAAATAATCAATAAAAAAATTTTGAATTAGTTATTTCTTGGTTATAAGTGGTAAAAGGACTCTCTTCCTTGCGTAATTTATACTGATACTTGCACATCTTTTTGTGAGTGAATGTATGGTGATGTAGCATCCTTTTCAATGAAATTTTGCACACTTCACATTAATATTGCACATGATAAGTCCTGATGTGCTACACAAAGAGGGACTTTTGACAATGTACAAGGTGGGGTTTTTTGTCTCCATACTTTGGAAATTACATCTCTCTGGCTGTCATTTGTTTGTATCTCATCAGTAAGTATGTCTTCACATTCATATGTGTAGATCAGTCAGTAAATATTAATTCTTAATAGAATGACAGAAATTTCACGCTTGGAACAAGGATCTACAGAGGCACCCTATTCCATCACATTTTCCCTTCACATTTTGGGGAGACACCCCTTAGGTCTTTAATAATGCAGCCTGACATCAGAGGAAATCTGGAAGTATACCCTAATTTTTTAATAGTAGACAAATTTACATAGGGACTCCTTACATAGGGCATGATCTATTTGTTTCTAGCACATCAAATAATAGAGTTGGGAAGCCAAATGAAATCTGGGACCATCCAGCATAGCCACAGAATGAGTGACTGATATTCACACATTTCTAATGCTATTTTACCAGAGTGTTAAGAAATTTAGGGGAAAAGATTATGTATGATCTTTCACATTTGTGCTTGTTAGGAGTAATAATTTTTGACTTAAAGAGTAGAAGAGTTCCTGTAATTAAAACCTTCCCTTGAGGAAGAAGGTTTGTGCAACAAGTCTCACGAGTTGTTGGCAGCAACAGTAAGATATTCTTTCAAAATTCTTTCTCCTGCTACAGATTTTCATCATTTTGCATCCCTACTGAAAGAATAGGAATAGAGGAATTACATTTCTGTACCCAGTGTAGGTGCCCATTTATTGGCAGGAGCTGCAGCTGTCCAGCAAGCATCAGCCACATTTGGTTACAGCCTTCTCCAACAGGACTGCAAGGCACAGCTGAGCCCTTCTGCCAAGATTCTGATGCTGGGAAAATGCATTAAAGAGATGGCAAACACTGCACAAGAAAGAAAGAAGTGAGGAAAACAGATGTGAGAAACGGCCCTGCACTCACCAAGGCTGCTAAGGAGAGGGAGGAGGTGCTCCAGAGCCCGGGGCACAGATTTTCTTGCTATGTGAGAGGATCTTGTGAAAGCAATTTGTCCCCTGCAACCCATGGAGGACCACACTGCAGGAGAAGGTGAATATTTCATGAAAAAAACTGCAGCTCATGGCAGGGACACACTCAGGAACAGGGGAAAAACAGAGTGGGGGAGGAGTAACAGGGAAATATTGTTAAGGACTGACTTCAAGCCTGACTCCCCACCCCTCTGCGTTCTTCAACCGAAGAAACCAGAAAGAAGGAGTTAGGCTTGGGGGAAAGTGAGTGAATAAAAGGAGTTTTAGCTCTTGTCTTTGTTTCTTATAATTTAAATAAATTTTAATTATCAATATTCAGAAATTAATACTCCCTAAGTTGAGTCTGTTTTGCGAAACATGTCAATTGGTAAGGGATCTCTATTTCTTTATATTAACCTGTAAGATTTCCCATCTTATTTTGAACCCCCATCCTGTTAAGAAGGGAGAATGAAGGAGTGACTTGTTGGGAGGCCAAGGCAACATCATCAGTGAGCAAGATTAAATTTCGACAAGTTCATTTCTCATTTTTACTTGGTTTCTCAGCCTAAAAAAATCCTATTAATATAATTAGGATTGAAAAAAATGCAGATTTTAAAATGATTATGTGTCAGTCATTATACAATCAGGTTTCTACTTCATTTTGTAAAGTCTTTATCTATGTGTATATATTTAGACAGTCTGGGCAAGATATAAGATATGAAATAGCCCAGAAATTATTTAGAATTATAACACTTAGTAATTTGCAAACAACTGCTCGAACAAGCAGTCCCATTGAAATAGCTGAACTTAATTATTTCTCATTTTTCAACAGTATTCTTTTATTGTTTATCTTAGATTTTGAAAATAAGTCCAGGCTTACTTTTTTCTGGACAATATGATCTAGTATAAAGCATTGTACCTTCACTTAACTCATAGAAGAAAATTATTTTAATTTATTTCATTGTTTCCACAGAGGTCCTACTGACTGGCACTCCTGTTGTGCAACTAATCTTTTGTTACACAGAAAGGCATAAAATTTAGCTCACTTTTTTCCTAAGTGTCTTATATTGATTATGACAGATACCAAGTGTAGTGTAAAAGGAGGAAAAATATATGTAAACCCTTCAGAATTCCAATTTCTTTGTGTGGCAGCTGTGTAGAACTGAAGTCTCTAGCTTGACCTGGATTATCTGGATTTCTTTTATAGCCAGCAAATAGTCACCTCCAGAAAGTTGTGCTACTGTTCATCACAGGTTCATATTCTAGGGTTGAGTAAAATACCTTCTGAAGGTAATAGAATTTGAAAAAAAAATTAAATATGTTGATAAATGTCTATAGTGCATAGAAATACACTGAAAAATGTATAAGCTACATTATTAGGAAGATAAAACTGTTCATATTTTCTGCATTTATAAGGCAGCTGCTGTGGACTTCCCATGTTAGAGAATGGCTGTTCCTTGGCACAACAAAAATCACTTACACAATCAAACATCATGAATGGTTTATCCCATTTATGAGGCAGACATAGAAATTCTTCTGTACTCGTAATTTTCTGCTGTGATAGACCATTTTCTTTGAATTTTTTTGCATTTTACAGCAGTGATTGAGCTGGAGCAGCAGCAAGCACTGTGCAGAGGAGTGTGATTGGGTAACAATAGTAGACATATTTATGGACACAGACTGCACATAGACATATTCATTCTAGTTTTAATTGTTTCAGTCTTTCATGTGTGTACAAAACCAAAAGTATTTGAACTAGGGTAAAGAGGCGACATACCTGAGAAATACACAAATTAACATACCAAACTGGGAGAACCAGAGGTGAATATAATTCCAGTTTCTAAAATGTAAAATACCTGCATATTCTATTTGGGAAAGGAAAACACAATATTTTGACAGGAACTCGAGGAACCTCTATTAGTTGAAACAATGAGTATCATGAATTTTGAGGATTCATTCCCTCTCTAAACTCACAAATCTCTTCTTTAGGACAGGATATCCCACTTATTTTTAAAAAAGCATGATGAAATATGGCACCAAACTTTCAGACAATTGTTCTAGTTTTCCTCCTCTCACTGCTTCATGTCAGTCTTTCCACTTATCTCATTCTGTGGCAAAGGAACTTAGATTTCAAATAACTAAATCAATTTTGAAAACAAAACGGAGGTTTCAAAGCCTCTAGCACAGAAATTTTTAAAAGTCTTTAGATGCTTAATGAGCTGTTGATGTGATTAAATAGGGACGCTACAAACAGCATGGGGACTAGAGCAAATTAGGTTCTCATGGTATTAATGCCACCCTTGTGGTTGATGGTTGATGGCTCTCTCTTGTTGAGGGAGGGCACACTACACTCACTGCTTTCCCTGCGAATGAGCAGTGGCTCTGAAGGGTCTTGCATGTTCTGTGACTCCTGTGTTGGTGAGGGAGGTTTGTTTGCTTGTTTTGGCATGGCCAAACAGATCAGTTTCTTTTGTGATTAAATTTGCTACATCTGTTTGTTCTAGCCACTAACCAGATCAATATTATATGTGTAGAAGCATTTTTTTCATACAGAAATACATACTAGAGAACACAGTTTATTAGCAGAAGCCCTGTGTAGCAATTTTGCTGTCTCTGTGAGAAAGCAGACTTACTTGTTGGATGTTAACTGACATATTTGCCAGGTATTTAATTTTTACCTTTTGTAACAAAAGAATACAAAGGCAATTTTAAAAGGTTGGGTAATTTTCAGGTTGTCTGACACTTTCCTCTTGATGAAATATGACATTTCAATTTTGTTCAGATCCAGGAGACATAGAAATTGAAAAAACATAGATGTATCTCCAATAGACACTTATCTATTTTTTTCTCTAAAAAGATATCTTTTCTGCAGAAAGCTAGGAATGTTAATATTTCAGGAATATATCACTAACTATGACATTCATATGCATGTAAGAACTAATCACCTTAGCTTCCAGTAGCTAACACAAGTTTTCAACGTAATTTCTTCTTCTCCTCCTCCTCCACATTGATAAAAAAAAAAAAAATGTACAAACCAAACAAAATTTTCCTTTATTTTCAATTTATCTGGAATTATGCATTAAATTAATTGCTATATGATAAAACAGGAATATTGAGAACCCCTTGAAATTAATCTGGTCCCTGATTTCAATAATGTGTAACTGTTCTAAATCAGAGTGTATGAGATAAAAGAACTATTCAGACAACCACTTTTTCCAGAGAGGTGGTAGAAAGCTCAGGTCTAGGTGATCATTGAAGATTTACTTTGCCAGCTGCTTTAATATCCAACACTGGCAGAGCTCCCAAGCTCAATTTTTAACAAAGACTTGTGCTTTTTCTGGAAGACGCTATCCTGGAATCTTATTCAAAAGAAAAATGTCAACTAAATTCTGATATTCAGTGTAATTTAGGACCTTCAACAGTTGAAGCTATGGCATTCATACAGTAAACAAATTCTCAGTGTATCTGTGGTGATTATAAAGTTACACTGTAGAGCTGGAAATGGAGCATACCCATCTCAGAAACTGATGAGCTACCTAAGAGAGTAGTGTGTGGTAACTAACAATTTCAAGTAGAAGAGTAGACTGAGTATGTCCACCCACTACAGCGCAGAAAAAAACCCCATCTTGTTAGTCATTGATTTACTACGCAACGTTATTTTCCTATTACAAATAATATCTAAATTAAACTGACATCAGCTTTGCCATCTCATGCTATTATTTTGCTGAACCTTTCTGCTCTCTGCTGATACAACAACCATCCTTGATCAAAGCAGCTATGTATCCAACAAAAATGGTCTATTACAAGAAATTTTATGCCAAATAAGGCTGCCTGGACCATTCAGTTGCCAGATCGGGGACTGCACAAATACAGGTCATTGGAAACTCCTCTGTTATGCCAGGATCAGACAGAGCTGTAAATATATTCATTAAAATATTTGATCCCAAAAGAACATGTATTATTTTGTGCTCTGTCAATTAAGTATATTTGGGTTTTATGAACAGATTTTATCTGTTTCATTTCAGTGTTTTTTTATCCCTTAAGATACAGATTTCAAACCAGATTTCTGGAAGCTCAGAAATGCTTGGCAGATGTGGAGAAATACTGTGATGGACTGGCCACTTGCTTTGTGTATTTCTGACTGTCACAAGGACTAGTGTTTCCATCTAAAGAACCAGTGACACAACTAAACTCAAGCAGGCTTTCGTCATATTAAATTCAACATTTGAATATCTACATAGTGGTGCTAGCAACTAAGAGGAGGAGCTGAGGAGTATAACCACAACCAAAATAAAACCAATTAAGACTGAACTTGCAGTGCATAAATTCCAATATGACAAAAGACATAGACCCGTAACTATAGCAGAACAATGTGAAAAGTAAAGTAAAAAAAAAAAAAAGAAAAAGAAAAATATATATGAATGGTATTCTGACATAAAAAAACTCTCTGAGATGCAAGCATCTAGAAATGTTTTCCTTCAATCTTAAGTTCTTAACAACTCATAAAATTAAGCATATGTCCTGTGTACCCCATATCTGGTGTTATGAGATAAAAAGGAGGTGTATATATATATATATATTTATCTGCTATTTACTAAAAGGTAGAAAAAAGGCACAAAGGAGTAATTTTGTTTTTTATATTAAAGAAATGTGCTCCTTTTAACCTAAAAGCTGCAAATTATGTAGGTAAATTTATCCCATCGACTAGTGTAGATTTTTTAGCTTTCTTTCTCCCACGTAATTTCTTTAGCATTTTTAGAGTCTTTGTCAAATGATATTCAGTTTAAGTTGCAGTTGTTATTGATACTATAATCATTACATCATCATAATCATACATCATCGGTTCCTATATCCAACTCAGAGCTGTTTTTCAATATGGATGGGATATTTTGTATTCAGTGACAAGTTATAACTGGTTTTTGCTGTTCTGTTTCTTTTCTTAGATATTGAAAATCAGTTCTTGTGATCTTAGTGGTATTGGCTTGCTCAGTATTGCATTTGTGACAGATGGTGGATACAGCTCATGAATAAGAGGGCAAAAAAAAAATATAGCCCATTTCAGTTCTTTCAGTAGGATTTCAAGAATTTTTCTAAAGTCAGCATTTACATAAATATTGTTAAATTAAGTACATATGAAGAAGTGAGAATAAGTATACTCTTGCCATTCTGATTCTGTATTTATTGACTTATTCACAGCTTATTATTGTTTTTCTCGGATAGATTACAGTGTAACAGCTGCCTGGAAGCCAATGAACAAGTTTTAGGACTATTCATCTGGTCTTCTGATTGCTGGATGATCTAGATTTCTGGGATTTCTGGATATGAACAAAGTCCTATTAGATGGGAGTTAGGATTACATATTTTCATTTTAAGATAAGATTTCTCTACTTATCTGTCAGCAATTTCTTTTGCTCAACATGAACCCTGACATAGTTCATTAATTACTGTATCTGTTCCCACAGAACTGTTTGTTTCCCTTCTGGGATTCAAATTAATCTTTATCATAGGGCATGGCAGCCAAAAGTGTAATAGATAAAATATACACTCAATTTTGCAATAATATAACGTAAAACTCCTTTTCCACTATTGTATGATATATGGGTTGTAGTTAATACTAGAGGGGAGATTATCATATGTACGATATATTAACTTTTACTTGGCACAAAATCAAACTCTTTACTGTAAAATCTGCTCACTGTAATTTCCCAAGAAATGTTAATGCATCTGGTAACCATGACAAGGAGAAACCCAGTTACAGCACTAGGACCAAGGTCATTCCCATGTTCCAGAGGCAAAATATTATAGATGCTATGAGACTGTCACAGCTAAGACCTTTTTCTTCCTATAAGTAGGTGATTACTTGAGGCAAAAACTTGAATTCTGCGTGTATGTAGCGCGAACTTGAACTCTGTAGTTCGGTCTAATGTAGCTATAAAAAAATGGGTACATTTTTCAGCAGCTTCTCAGTTGCCCATGCTGGCTACTTAGTGTAGTTTATCCCTGTTACAGTTCATCATTGTTTCTGGTACCCGCAGAATGCGTTTGTAGTCAAGGGTCCTGTACCACCAGCCAACTCAATGTAGAAATTCTCATTTAAAGTGTACCCAAGTTCTGTTTTCAGTCCTGATGCTAACAGGAGTAGCAATTAACTCTGTTCTTCCCTTTTACCATCCTTTTGCTGCCTCTGGAGTATTTTCTTCTAACATATACTCCTAGAAAACTTGTAGAATGCCAGCATGATGTTGTGCTGATGGTGGTAGTTTTTGCACTTCCTCTTATACTACAGCTCCAGCTGCTTCTGTTGAAGTTTCACTTCTGGAAAGAAAAGTTCAGAAGGACAAAAATGACCCCTATTTCATGATTGGTTTGCGAAGTTATTTTGAACTACTTACTGAGACAACAAGCATTAGTGACAGCTTCTTTATCATAGAAGATTGCTCTTAAAGCATTTCTTAGAGGGTCTGTAATCTCCTCTGCCATTGCAAAGTATAAAGGATATAATTAGTCTTTGAGAACATGAAGGATATCATGAAGGAATTTAAGGCATTACCTCTCAGAGAACAAACTTAAGGCATTACCTTTCAGAGAACAAATCTAATTTAGATGCTGCCATGTGCACATTGAAGGATCTGACATACATGAAAAAATGCTCATGCATTACAATTTAAAGCCATAAAATTTGTCATTGTGTTCTCTCCAAAGCAGGAAGATCTTCTTGGGGAGATGTAGCAGGACTGAAAATAGAGAGGACAATACAGTTATATCGTACTGGTACAATATAAAGGATAAAGTAAACTCCCAGGCAATTTAATTCAATCCTATCTACTAATAAGCGATTAGAGAAAACACTGCCATTATTTCTTTCAGTCTTTATTTCTTTATTTCTTTATTGAGGGTCTGTGTCAATTAGGGCTTTCTCTCATCCTTCAGTGTTAGAAGTTAGTGTGGGATAGGACAAGTCTGTGACAGCTTTTTGAAGAGTTTAACAGTGCAGAATAGAGTTGGCTTTGTGACAACTGCCCTCAGTAATGGTCACCTGGTAACTAGTTAACTACAGTAGCAAGTAAGCTTCCTTAAATATATAGGAATAGAACACTAATGGGAACACTACTGTTATTTGTCACCCTTTTTTAACAGAATACAATGGTGCAAAATTTCCTCCCCCCACAAAGAATTGTCCTTGGAATCACAAAAACATCTATAATCCCAGAAAGGAAATTACACCACTTTTTCCCAATTAATTGAACCAAATATTCAGTTCTTAAGAATTGGTATGAGACAAGAGGCCTAGCCAGATATGGTTAAAGATTTATTTGTTGATAAGAGGAAGACAAACATTTTGAGTTAGTCTGTTTCAGCTATGGAGAGACCAATAAGGCTGTTGAAGGTAGAGCCAAGATAGGATAAATATTTATTTTTAATTATAAATATTATAATTTGATAAAAAGGTAAGTTACCACAAGAAATGATTGTTCACTTTCCCTCCCAGGAGAATCAATTAGCTCTTTGTAGCATTTTGTTTTGAGACCCTGACAATCTTCCCAACAGGTTTGGGCTACCACACAGGGAAACTCAGGCAGGGTGGATGGATTGTTAGAGTTCCCTGAGACACCACAGCAGCTGCAGTACAATTGCTTCAACTGCAGGTGACTTTTGTTACTACCCTTTTAACTGAGCATAAATACAGTGCTGTATTTAGGACTCCTGACAGTCCCTGAAAATGCATGCTAAACCTTTTGACTTGCCTTTTTACATGATGAGAGGTTAATTCTAGTTTCATGGATGCAATTTTACACAGGGATTTTTTGGAGGGTTTTTTTCTAAATATGTTCCCAAGTTGCATGTTCCTAAAACTGGAACAGCATGCTGTGTTGTGATGTTAAGTACAATTACTTTACCTTCTTCTCTGATCTTAAAGTTTAATTCAGGAATGTGGACATGTATAATTCCTCATGTGTACCAGTCAATCTGAGGTGTAAAACCAAAGAATCTTTTTTTTCTAACTCATTTATACATGCTGCACTAATGTTACATTGTCCCCCCACACACACAATGCACCAGCCAATTGGAGAAATGTTTAACACCACTATGCATTACTGTAGTGTTTTTCCCTTTGTTGCTGCCTCTGTGAAGCTGATGTTCCCAAGGATGCTTGATACTGTAATCAGTGGCAGGCAAATAAATAGCCTTTGGAGGATCTGGGCATAACTGGCTTCTGCAGAAGTCTGTGACCCAGCAAGGAAACAAGGATTCCAAGATTTTGCCCAAGACCCAAACATATAAGTTTGCATTTAGCCTTCTTAAACCAACTAGATAATTTCTTTATATTTATGAAGAGGTAATGGTGAGAGGAAACCTGATTGGTTTTCTTTTGCGTTTTTGGTCTTCAGTGATTTAATCCTAGCATAAGCTTTTCGTTTAGCTGCTTAAATCTTCCAACAATTAAGTTTGGGCCTTAGCTGTTTTCTAAGTGGTGGTCTCTTTGGTTAGTTGTATCCATTACCAAGAAAATATACACTTGCTGATTGGTCAATGGGCTTAAAACTAGAAAAGAAATAATGAAAGAATTTAAGTGGCTAAGCACATCTCACTCTACATGCATAGATAATTTTAATGCCTATAGAAAACCTTGCCCTTGTGAAATAAAAGTCTGCTTCCAATCATCACAATGAAAAATGAAAAGGAAAAAAAATTTAAATCTCATCAGAGGGAAATTTGATAAAGAGGATGTTAGCTTGGAAAACTGCAAGTGGAGAGAATAGCTTTCCACTTCCGAAGAATTATTCAGATATTAAAGAGTATTGCTGAATGAATTGGATTTTAAACACAAAATATTGACATCGTCCACTGCTCTCAAGTAATACAATCAGAAATGTGATGGTTAAGATATTCATTTAAGATATTAAAACTTAGGGTAAAAGATCATTGGGAAAAAAAAAAAAAAAAAAAAAAAAAAAAAAAAAAAATTCCCCTCCCCCGGGGGTTTTTTNAAAAAAAAAAGGAAAAAAGTATCTCCTCATCCTGGGCTGATTTTTCATTAAAAATTATCTTGGTAAGTTCTCAATTAATCAGCAGGAATTTTATTAAACAACTTAAATATATTCACTACTCTATAAACTAAGCAAGCACTAGACCAAGGGAAATTGCTCGGCCAGGTTTGTAGCTATCCCTTCAACTGACAGATAAGTAAATGATGTTACAGCCACATGGCACTGCTGATACTCTTTGAATACCAGATTCATGTCTTTGTATTTACAGAGTAGCAGAGTTACTAGAGAAATCCTGAGAATTAAAGCCTTAGAGAACTCTTAAATTAGCATTTTTAATTTATCATTATCTGATAGATTCTATACAAATAGTAATTTTTGGAAAATAAGCAATCAGAGAAATTAAAAGATAACTCAGACTTTTTACTTTGTTTGAAAAAAATTTTAAGAACACTTGAGCATAAAAAGATGTATTGGAAAAAAAATTAGATATGTCTCTGTGGCTCTACTAGCTTTTAACTTACTACCTTTTAAATAATACTGGAAAAATTTTAAGAAGGAAGAAATTCTTGGATGTTGTTTGTCCTGGTTTCAGCTGGGATAGAGTAAACTTTCTTCCCAGTGGCTGCTGAGCTGCTGTTCTTTGGATTCAGTGTGAGATGATGCTGATAACGAGCTGATGTTTTGGCTCTTGCCAAGCAGCGCTTACCCTGAGTTCAGGACTTGTCAGTGTCTGCCAGTGAGGAGCTACACAAAAGGCTGGGAGGGAGCATGGCCAGATCAGGTGACCTGAATAGGTCATTGGAAAGGGATATTCCAACACCATAGAACATCATGTCCAGCACAATAAACCAGGGGCAGTTGGCTGAGAGAGGACGAGAGTTGGGCTGGACATAATTCAGTGCGTGTTGAGCAACTCTATTGTGAATCACTTCTTTCTCTGGGGTTTTATTCCTTCCTCTTTCTCCTTTCTTGCTATTACAATTATTGTTGCTATTGTTGCTGTTGTTATTATTAATTTTATCTCTTTTACTGACATGCTTTCATCTCAACCCACAAGTTCTACTTCCCTTTCTACTCCCCTCCTCACTGAGGGCAAGCAGATGAGTCTGCTTGGTTGCTGACTGGGTTTAAACCACACAATTTTAAAAGCAGCCTGAAAATACAAACTTAAGTTGAACCTTTTTATAAAAGGAAAAAAAGCCAAGTGAAAGTTAATATAACTGAGAAAGGAGTGTAATACTTTGTTATTGGTTTGTCATTCAGAGTGCATTTAGGTCACTAGAGATTTTTACATGGTGGAAAATATGAACTGGTGCGAATGCAGTGTGAATCTTCAATATAAAATAAGATAAAGTCTGCCTGTTAGTCTTCTTTTAAAATAATGCTGGACCTTGAAAAATATTCCAAGAGCACTTTGCCTGCCTTGTGGAACTGCAGTATTACCAAGCTTGATAACCAAATATTTCAATGTACAACTTTGAGTTCAATTTAAATGTATTAAGGTCTTCCATAAGAAGAACTTTGAAAACACTGTTCTGCAATCAAAGGTCATTCACTTCTGTGGTCTTTATTTTCAGACTGAGCAGCAGAAATTCTCTTGTTTACTATTGACAACTGAGCATCAAAATCTGCCTAATACCTACCACTTTTAAGTCTTGTGCATTCCATAGACTTCAGTGAGACAAAATATTTTTGGGGTCAGAAGTGGAGCTAATATGTACCCAGAATGCTCCATATATAAGAAACCTACTTATCACTATGTGAAATATTCAGTTTAAATCACCAACAACACAGCCAAATACAGGAAAATTTGCAGAAATGGAAATTATAGGCAGAGTGAAGGTATCAAAGTAAAAACTTATGTGTGCCCTAGACAATGCTTAGCTTCTGTAGGGCTTTTGGACACATTCTCTTCACTTTGGTATAAAAATTTCTAGGTGATGACAGCTTCAGAGAATTTTCAATCAGTGTAATGCTGTCAGAGCATTGTTGCAAAAGCCAGGATTTTTCTTTTCATCTCCTCAAGGGGAGGAGGAAATTCAGTCCAGATCTCACTGTCAGGGTGAGGGCTTTAAACCGGAAATGTTGTGGGAAAGCTGGTGCTTCACTGCCAAAATCAGACTACAGCAGCACTACATAAAATTACAATTCTCCCTCTGATCCATGAAAGGATGGCTGAAGATACATCTATGATAACATCTACAAATAACTTCTGATTAACATATTGGTGACCTTTCTGGGGTGGCTCTTGTGTGACTTCTTGTATTGAAACTGATCTACTACAAATAAATTCAGACATTGCTGGATGAGGTTGTCTTCAAGCAAAGCTCAGTTTTCCCAGCCCAGAGGCTCTCAGAGGCTGCACTGAAGGAGGCAAAGCCTGTCCCAGAATGATCAAGAGACCAGGCTCAGAATCATAATTTTTTAACAGTCGTTTGCATTAACATTTTGCTGGTAATTACAGCTCTTTTAGATGCTTCTCAGGAAAGATTACACCAGGAAAGGATGCTCAGTGGAAAAATATTTCTGCCTGCTAGACCTATAGATCTCAGTTAACAATTGATCAGCAGGGGAAAAATATTAAAAGTAAACCTGACTATTTCTCAAATGTCAAATTTTGCATGAAAGACACTTTTCAGTACACTACTGCCATAGTTTGCCTTATGCTATGCAATATTATCTAGAAAATGCTGCCCAAAACTATGTTTTCCCTCAAGGAATCTGCTCCATGATAATTCTCTGAATTTATCTGTATTTAAATTCAAAACTTTCCAAGAAGACAGATTCCAAAAATCTTCTTGTAACCTTTACAATTTACTTGAATTGTAATTGTATTTGGGCTGTGTTTTCAACTTATTTTAAGGTGTTTTTCTATTAACATTACATTGATAGCTTACATCAAAATAGGCAGCACAGTTCTGAAAAAGAAGTTTAGTGGGTCACATATTTAAACTAAGATAGACATAATAGCCTACTCAAATTAATGTATTATCATATAGTCATTATAACAGTGCGTTTATTTTATGTACAACATCATTACACTCTTGAAGTGGCCTATGATTCAGCAGCTGAATATTACTGAAAATTGATTAAATCTATTTTTAAAATAGATAGAGAGATAAGCCATGACACTTCAACAAATTCATCGCTGTAAAGCATTGCTCGATATTTAGAGGAACAATGCAGTACAAAGTTTTACTTTCCTTATGCTTCAGATATTGAAGGAATGGCTGATTTAGTAACACTGCATTTACCATGTTTTACTTTAAAATTATTTTATGAAAAATTCTTTATTAAAAGCCTTTTTGCATTAAATTTTGTTACTTTGTGAGATTTTTTTTTTCCAAAAAAGGATCTATTTAAATTTAAGAGGAATTGTTACTTTGCTTTTTTTCTTGTTACTTTTAAATAACTGTAACCAAATATCTTTAACTGTCTTTAACTAAATTGGTCAGTAAATCCTTGTATTTAAATAAATTGATTTGTTTTTCAGCCCTGAGTAAGGCTTATCTTCTTCAGATATCTCCGGCCGAATAGGTATAGATTTATATATAAGGCATGAGTTCTGTTTGTCTTGACACATTCTCACATCTCAAGACAAATAAACGAATCAAGCACTTTTACTGGAACTAACTACTGAGTAAATTGGGTGATTCACAATTGTGGAGTGCAGATGTTGATCAAATGCCTTTTCTCAAACTGGCATGTCTCCACGGAAATTAGTGTATTAGTTGTAGTGTGCTTGCTTATTAAAGAAACACAAAATCTTAAAAGAAAATTAATTAATCAAAAGTTAGAAAATAGTAGAATGAGTATTTGGTATGGAAACTTAGTTCATCTGACTGAGTGAACATAGTGGATTTTCCATGAATCTCCCATTTCATTCAGTGTTAGTCGCAGATACTGTTCAATTAAATGTTCCCCCATTCAAACTATGCTCTGTGGACAATGTTAATAACTTACTTTCAGAATTGCTCTGATATTTATCATTAGGATTACAATATTAATGAATTATTTTCACACCATACCTTTGAGGTGAGGGAGAGATGCTAATCCCAAATGCAGAGATATCAGAATGGGCCAAAACATTTGGCTACCTACATTGAAGTGCTAGAATAAGAGACTTGGCTTTTCATTGTGCACAGTATGCCTCTGGTGACTTCAGTAGAGATTTCCAAAAGTTTTTGCTACTGCAAAAAACTAAATGTAAAAAAATAAATGTATTTATTTGGTTTGCAGTCCTCGTTCAAGAGCCCTCCAATCTCCTTTCTCCTCCTCCTTCAAAGATACCCAGGGTGGATCAGGTCCCCATCCCCAGCACTGTCTGTGTATGATATCTGACAGACAAATCTTAGCCCTCCCATGCCAAACCTTACAAGATTTAAGAGAAATCTTTTAATGCATGGTAACACTGGAGCCTCATGCTGTACAGCCCTGAGAGCAGGATATGTCTTGCACCAGCACAGGATCTCTGCTGTATTTCCCAGTAAATACAGTGGTGCTTTCTGGAAGGAATCCTAGGGCCAAGTGCCTGACTTTCCAGGGCAGTGTTCAGGGCCTTTCTTTTGCCCATTCTCACATAAAGTATTCTACTTCACTCATTCCACTTCTCTGTGAGACCAGAACATACTGAACAAAGTAGGAGGAAGAGTAAGAGAATAACTAACGCGTTTTCCCTAGGAACTATAGGAACTAAACTAAGGTGTGACCAGCTTGACAATAGTATTTCCTAGCTTTAGAGTGCTTGCCTCGGCAGAAACAGCTGCATTGTCTCACTAATGATAACACTATTTCAGTATTTTGCATTGTGATGATACAGTTTGCATTCTGTGATAACTGTGGGGTGAAAAAGACAGTAAAACTGCTGCTGAAAGCTGTTTCTCTGCCTGATGATGTTTTGACCCTAACTTAACTGCTGGTTTACAGTATTTCACTGTTTCATGAGCATTGGTAGCTTGATCATTAAATTAATTTTCTTTCATTTTTAGGAATGTAGCTATATTCTGAGGGACTTGTGCAAAAAATAATATTATTTCTATATTGTTATAGAGTAAAAAAAAGCAACACCAAAGCCCATCCCTCCACACACTCCTGCCTAAATAAAAACCCCCAACCAATTAAAACAAAAACCCACACCAAGCAAAGAAACAAACACACCTAACCAAACAAAAAAAACACTTTCACAAAGTACCCAACCCATGCAACTACATAAAAAGCATTCCAGAAGGTATTTTGCATTATTTTGGAGAAGTGCAACCTGTACGTACAGACGTAAAATAAAGTATGAAGGCAATGAAATTATATTTTTTATGTCATGTTAAATGCCATAAAATATAACAAATCATCACTCCTTTCAAATTTCTCACTAGTAAACTGAAATTCTTAAAGGAGCTGTTATTTAAAAAAATATCTGCCTGGTAACACAACATTGTGGACTTGTATTTATATATTGAGAAATCATTTCAGAGGGATTTGAACTGAATGGAAAATTAAATTAAATGTCTCTTCAAGATATATTTTTAATCTCTTTTCATATACATAGTACATCATCACTGCAGGGGCTCACTCACATAGTGGCTGTATCTGTTATTTTCTTGTCTTTACCTGAAGGGAAACCGCTTGCCTTCTGTAAGCATTGAAACCACTGCTTTAAATGCAAACTGTGAAGATGTGAAAATCAGCAAGGAAGTAATAAAATATAAAATTTTTAATTTGTACTCCTTTTAGGAAAGGAATGGAATCAAGTTTGAGCACAGCTCAAAGAGACATTGTAATCAGCTTTACAAAAAATTAAAACATTATTTAATGCTAAAAATGGGTGGTATTGGTGTAAGAATGATGTCAGCTTTTTAACTGGGGGGAAAGTTTAAACTTACTTTAAACAATTCCTGCATATATCATAATTCTGCAAGTAATGATGGTCTTACCTGCCTTGTTTTTGGAATCTGAAAGCTTCAAAAGTAAGTCTCCTTAGTATGAGGCAACTCGAAGCTAGCTGGTTATAAGAGAATCAGCCAAATCTTTTACTGAGAGAAGCTTGTTTTCCCTTCCAATTTATGTGTTAAATTAACATGCCTGAATTCAAATAGACAGAAGAAAACGTTTGTCCAAGATTGCAGAGAGCTTCCTGATATACAAAAGATAGCCACCTCTCCCTCCTTCCTTTAACTGATTAGGANGAATATGTAGTTTTGTATGTATGTATTCATATATACACAATGTCATATAGCTTTCAAGCTTCAGAGTTGGTCTGGAAATAGAAATAAATTCTATGTGGTGCTGAGTTGAAAGTGCAGAAAATAGCCAGGGCATGGAAAGTTATCATGCTCCTCTGTCTTCCATATATACTTAGAACTAGAACAGATGTGACCTTAAATATGGACAAGAGATTTGGCTATCCTTAAAAAAGATTTTCAAGCACTAGTGTTACAAATATTATTTTATTACAATCTTAAATATCAACAATGTAAATATTTTTCTCTGAAGTAGATTCCTCGCAAATAAGGATAATTTAATGTCACACGTGTTCTTATCTTCTTATATTTTCCATTCTTATAGTTTTTAACAGAATCCCAGCAGAACTAGTAATTTTTTTTATTATTGATTCTAGCTGGAATACCCTTAATGTATTTTTTAATTGTTTAATTGGTTTTTAATGTAGCTTTAGTATGTAAATAATCTGCTGTTCAGGTAAAATGAAGTTAATACTAGATACTAAGATCTTTAAAAGTACATACATTGCGCATATATTCTGCACACTAAGAGCAGATCCTCTCCATCTCCTATTTTGATGATAAAGGATCCTGATATGCATGTAGTAAATGACAATTTAGTATTGACACTTCTCTGTAAGCTTGCCTTGTGAATGGAATATAAAGTCCTACAGAAGGTTTATTCATTCCAGATTGTTTTAGTTGCCCCTTTTTCATTTAAAATTTTTTTGGGTTTAGCTGTCTTACCAACTCTGCATGTTTAGGGAAGACTGGGCTGGCTGTAAGACTGCTCCACTTCTTTTTTGACAGATATATAGTCTGTCTGGGAATGGTCCCTACCATTTGGGAATGGTCCTTACTACTGTCCTTAGGCCTGGCTGAGTTGATTTAGGTAGATTTGATAAATGAGGGAGCAAATTTAAGTCCACTGTAAAATAACAGGTGTACTCCAACACTCTGAGTCAATAATCTGAGCTCAGGCCATAGGATCATTTTATTTTAGGTTTACTTGTTATCTTTGCATAGTGTGTCATCTGTTGATGCTAGCAAGCTCTGTGCTTACCAGTTTGGGAAGACATCACTAGTATTTCATTGTTCTTCCACGGAGGAAGGGTAGGATTTTTAATTTTTATCCTTCAAAGAACTCAGGACTGCATTTATTTTCTAGAAAGTTAAAAAATGGGGAAATCAGGAATGCAGAACATGGTTCCCCAGCTTTACAGAGAAAAAAAATCTGACCTACCTCATATCCCAGGATGGGCTGTGACCTGCAGAGTGTTTTGACAGATGTTTTTACATCCTTGGATATTCCAGGCTATATGGTCTAACTTAGTGTTTCTCCAAACTGACATAATACTGCATTAGAGATTGGATTGCTAAATGGAGAAGATGGGCTGGCATCAGAATAAAGGGATAAGATATTTAAAACCTCTTCTGTATTTGAATCATGTAGAGAGCTGCCTCACAAGTTCTCACCTTACAACCCATTTTTCTGAGGAAAGAATCTAACACATTATCCTAAAAAGAACATCTAATCAGTGTCATAATCAAATTAATGAAATTAATTAAATCAATCTAATCAATGAAATACACAGTAAAAAATCCTCAGCATACAAAGCGGAAGAGTCAAAAATAAGAAAGAAATTCAAAGGTGGAACTGCAAAATTATTAGCCATAGTTTCTAGTTTCATGAAGTCTCAGCATCAGAAAAGAAACAAAACTATATTCATCAACCCTAAAAAGGGCCTTAGGAGTATTGTAGAGAATTGTTGACTCTGGTTTACTGACTAGGGAAATGGTTTGAAATTATAACAAAAGAAGATAAATTGTTGCAATAAAGCACGAATGAGATAATGTACTATTCCTTTATTAAAGCAAATTTTAACATATCCATCACTGAAGACAGTTAAGAAAAACTTATCTTTTTGTCCTGGTTTGGGACAAAATTTAGGAGGAAATTCTCCAAACAGGTCTCTTCTAAAAAAACAAAACAATTCCAGCATCTCCTCCCCCAACTGGTTCAGGAGAAAAACCTCCTTGGAGAAAAGTGGGAAAAAAACCAGTTTAGTTAACAGGCAAAGTGCTTATAAGCATAAAAATAAATATAATAATGTTAAACAAAGAAACCTCTCATTGCTCTGAAGAGATGGCAAGTTCAGAGCAAGTCCTTCTGTAATTCGGAGAATCCTCTGTGGGTGTGTCTTGGTCTCTCCAGCCTCTCTCAGTCCCTGCAGGCTCGGACCCGCTGTCCAGCCCACAGAGCAGCTTGGGCACCCCCCAGGCGATTGTCCTGGTGTTCTGGACTGGAGAGAAGCCAAATAGTTCCAGATAAAGGACACAGTCCTGGGAAAACCCTCCTTTCCGTAGCTAACGAGGAAAACCAGCAAAAAAAGAGCAAAGAAGAGCTCCCTGTCTCTCTCTGCAAAAGCCGAGAACTCAGAGACCACTGCACTCCTTATCTCTCTGTGTTTCGAATACAAACCTCAAAAAAGTTCTGCCACTCCCCCCCTCATTTCTGTATCTCTGGACCTAGCTTAAAGCTACAAAGCAAAAAGACAGACAGTAGGGATACCAGCATCATCAAGTCACCCTTGGACACTTCTTTAGGATGAAAAGACAATCTTATGTATTAACAACAGATTAGGAGTAATAACAAATCTGAACATGTCATTTTTCACAAAAGGGTGTTTCCTGGCTGCTGTCCCACCCGTCTCTAGTATTTCAAAATACCTCTCTATAAAATGGATAGGATCTTTTAGGGAAACAAAAACAGAATCAAAAGCACACATGGAGAAAAACAGCTCCTGCACACTCCCATGCTCAGTTTCATTCCAGACTGCTCTCCTGACCCCTGACAGCATCACAACCTACCCATTTTCCCATCAATGAGGCTGTTGAGTGGCACAGTGTGTGTTTGCAGCCGGGATTTTCTTAGTTGCTGCTCCTTATTTTCATTGTTTTTCTCCATGCTTTTGTGTGTCCTCTGGAAGCTGCAGTCTTTTGGGGGGAAGAACCTCCTCCTTCTCTGACCCCAGTGTTCCCACCATTTCTCCTGATTTCTTTCCTCCTCCTCCTCTCTTTCCCTACTGTTTCTTCCACTTCCTTTAATATTTTTCCACAAAAGCATGACCACTCTTACTGAAGGACTCAGACATGCCCTGAAAGGGGGTACACAGGTGCCAGCTGAAACTGCTCAGAGCAGTCTCACTCTCCCATTTCAGAGGTGCCTCTGAAGCCACTCACTGCCAGCACCTGGACACCTGCACCCAGTAAAGGGATTAAGAGGCTACTGCTCCAAAGTTTTCCAAAGACAAAATGAATATCCCTGAAAATGGTTTTAGAAACTAGCTGGCAAGGAGATAGCATGACAGAGGACATGCAGAATTGAAAAACACACAATGATGGACAAAAGGAAAAGCACCTGGGACTCTGGTTTGTCTGGTTTGTCAGTTGAGAACTACTTGTTACAGTACAATTTTGCCAGGAACGGTGGGCAGCTCAGTCCAAAAATCTAGGAAATGTTTGAGAAGAATAGACCAGAAAATATCACTATTGTACAGTCACATCTTGAACACTTATGTGCATTATAACCGTTCTTCAAAATACTGAAGCACAAAAATGTAGAGAAGAGTAACAATTATGGCTGAAGTTATACCATGGTTTTTAGAGGAAAAAGAACTGTAAGACCTGAAAAGTGAAGGATAAGATCAGTAGATGATACATCCCTGCAAAATCAGGTGTGGTACACAGAAGGTAAGTATAGACAATTCATTACTCTTTTTAGCACTGAAACAACCTGGCAGGCTCCCACTGAAATGAGCAGGCAACACTTTCTTGGGCTTTTTTTGAAGGGGAAATGCTTTTTCACAGTGTGCTTAACATCAAATTGTGATATTAATTTCCACAGGAGGTTATTAACACCAAAATTGCAAATGAATCTGAAAAAAATGATTAGGGGAACTAGTGGAACAAAAGTCCCTGGGGACTAATGAATGTGATCACCTGACTCAGGATGTCACAAAACTACTGATTCCTGGAAGGAACACCAGCAGATGCATTGCCTTGTAACAAGCCTTGGAGAGCAGGCTTTGCAGGATACTGCTGAAAGCAAGTTTTGGCCAATGGTCTGAACCAACACAACAGTCCTTAAACACAAAAAGGTGGGGAGCAGCCTTACTTAGCCTAATTCCACTGAAATACATGTGTACTAAAGAAAACAGTCTTTTCTTTCTTTTTCTCCTGTTGATAAGTTGCAGACCTGAGTTGCAAGCATTCTATTCTCATTACCTTCTTTCCTCCCAGAAAATGTGAGAGAAGGAAGAAGGAAAATAAAATTGCGGTACCAGTTGTACAGTTACCTGTTACTGACAAATAAAAGCCTACTATGGGAGAAGGCTCACAGGATGTCCTAGGGTGACATTATGATGCTTGTATCCCCATTCTTGTGTGTTATGCTGGATATGTTCTGTGCCTTTAAGACGGACTCTGAAGGGCAAATGTTTTGTTTGGGTTTTGCTATCAGTCTCTCCCCCATGGCTGGCGGGACACTGGCAGGGACGGGGCAGTACCTAGTGCTGTTTTCCAGGTTTTTTTTGCTCTTGCTTTTGCTTTTCGCCTCTTGCTCGCTTTGGCTACTGCTTGCTTCTGCTTGCTCTGGCCTTCTTCTATTCATTAGGTAGTTTAGCTAAACAGTCCAAATTCCCTCCTGGACTGTTTCTCTTCCCCTTCTGTGGACCTACTCGAACCTGCTCCGGACTGGGACCTGGGAACACCGAGCGTTTGCACCCTGTGTCCTGCAAGCAGCTGCCCCAGCGCCGGAGGAGTGATAACAGCGCGACCACCCCCGAGAGAGAGAGAGAGACTGTCTGAATTGTCATCTTTTCAGAGCAGTGCAAGAGTGGTGTCAACTGGTATTGTTCATTTTGTGTGCTGGGGGGTTCTGTGCCTGTTAAATAAACAGGTTCTTTCCACTTCTCTCTGTGGAATTATTTTCGAACCGGTTGGGGGGAGGGGCCGTGTGGGTTTGCTTTCTGGAGAGGCTCCCTTTGGAGATTCTCTCCCGGATTTGCCCTGAACCAGGACACAGGAGATGGGCAAAGGCAATGTACCCACAAATGTACCATGATGCAGCATGGAATAATGCATAGAGTTTGACCTACATTTGTATTGTGTTTTCACCACATTTTTTTTCATTGTTTCATCAGTTTGTTTCATTTGATCTATCTAGTAAAACAGAAATCCCACGTAACATCACCTTCAAATAAGTACATTTTCTGACAAAAATAGAGTTCATCTCTACGTATTTACTTTGGGCTTCTCTTCTTTGTTGTTTTCATAGGTTTTATCTCTGCAAATATTACTCAGCATAAATTTTTTAGTGCTCTCCATTCACATAGCTTCACTCCAAACACTCATACCTTATTCTCAATAAATCCCAAATATATCCACTCAGTTACCAAACTGTTTGGATGTCAATACACAAGTTTTTTTGTCTGTTTGGTTTTTTGGCTTGGTGGGGTTTTTTCTTTCTTTTTTTTTCAGTGAGTAAATGACTTCTTGGTACATAGATGCTGGCTGGGGATAAACCTCAATACACAATAATTCAGGAAGACAGAGCATGGTATTACACAGAAGGCAGTGTCTAAGTCATCAAATTTTGACCAACTGGGACAATGTAGTGATCAGTGACAAATAGAGATTTCCATCAGAAAATACGACAACATTTGCAAGCAATCCCCAAAAATAACTTAAAATACTGGGTTTTAGCCACAAAATAAAAAAAGGTGGAAATTGCACAGAATACAACTTTGCCCTAAAATATATAGTCATTAGCTACAGCACTTAGCACTCATCTGGCTCTCAGCTCCAGACATTAATATCTTTAATGTTCAATATTCATGCCGTGATTCTATAGTAGTAACTTTTAATAAAAATATAAGGAGAACATTAAGTGTAACACATTAACTTTATAACATGCTTTTTATTTGCAAGTAAAGCACTTAAATTGTGTCATGAATGTATCCTCTCAAATTGCAACTCTCAAACAGATGCTCTACTGCACTTACTCCCCTTATACTTCCTTGACTTGGAAGTAAATTCAGCTTCTAAAATGGGAGTTGAATAATATAAATAAAAAAGGATTATGATGAAGTTCAAAATTATAGACAGTTATCTTGGTAAGTAATAAGGATGAATTTTTCCAGTATGTTCATTGATCACATCACTGTCACCCAAACACAGATTTCCCAGTAGATCAGAAAAAAAATCAGAGTCTGGTAACTATCTGCTTTATTTCAAAAGGAAATAGTTACATTCAGTAAAATACCAAAGGGGGATTGGATTTGGTTTTCATTTTTCATACACTCCAGTGCCAAATGTTTTTGTGTAGTAACTGGGTTTCCATTTCATGGATGCTTTTGGCTAGCCTAAGTGGCACTGGAGGCAAAGGAGTGACATCCCTGCTGCAATTTGTAAAAAGGAAATACTAAAGGTTATTTTGCATAGATTAGATTTTTCCTGATTGCCTGGGCTTGGTATTTAAAGATCTGGTTTTGCCTTATATTCAGTGTAGGCCACAAAGAGAAAAATTTTATAATAGTAAAAATAGTATTGTACAAGGAAAAAAAGGCTCTAGAGCCTGAGCCTATCTAATTGTAAGATTGTCCAATTTACAGTGAAGGCTTTCTTCTGATCCTGAGAGTGCATGTTTAAAATGGTCTGGTTTCTATAAATAAATGAGAAAAGGTGGAACTATTTTCACATAAGTGAAAGGCAAAATATGGCCCAGAATCCTTATTTCATCTTTAGAAGATCAGCCCCTAGAGAATTTATTACTCTAATAGTTGGGACTAATTGAAGCCCTGATAAATTTGAAAATCATCTGCCTGTTTTACTCATGTTCCTGACAAAATGTTATTAATCTTTTAACTTCACTAAAAGAAAAAACGTACTCTGTTTTTCTTTCATGGAAAATAGACTTTTTGAAGTGCTGACTTAATTTCTGACTCTCAGAAATTTCCCATTTCATTTGTTAGTGTTGTACATACAGACGTGGTTTTGAATTTGAAGAGAAAAAGCAATTTACAGCACTTACAGCAGAGAGAAGAAGGAGAGAAGAGGGGTCATATGGCATAACAGGTAACTTAGGAAAAAAATTAGAAACTGCCCGTAATTTGGAATTTAAGTAGAAGTTTATCAGTGAACTTGAAGATATATATTTATTGGGTTTGGTTTCTTTTCTTTTTCATCTGCTTTCTACTTGAACATCAAAAATTAAATACTGTCTGGATAACATGGCCCACCAGAAATCTAATCAGTCCACTAAGTCTGTGATTGAAAAACGGGATGGAATTCCTTTGTTGCAGTTATTAGAGCAGCTGAAGCTGACAAATGGGGAGACCCTTCTCTACTCCATGCTATGCTACTTCAAAGAGCAAGATCATCTGCAGACATACATAATCTTTTATGTATTAATATAAGGTTGCAATTTACTCTCATGGCAATTACTCACTATGAGTCTAAGAATTAATAATATACATATGGAAGATATTTTAAAAACAGATTCAGCAGTTCAAGAAATACATTTTTTTATATTTACAGTTTTTACATGGGGTTTTTTTTTTTTGGTCTTGACCGAAAAAAGCATTCCTGTTCGGAAAATTGTAATTATGTGAATGACTCTCCGAAGTAGACCTACATGGGAAAAAAAACAAAACTGTTGTGCAAGTATCTAATTCTTACATATTAAAAATAAAACACAGTATAAAATTTAACAATTTAACAAGAAGCTAAAATGCTTCAGCAATAGTTTGAAAAAAAATTTATGTGGCAGATATATCAGACAACTTAGCTGGAGAGGCGCGGGTTGAACAGAAAAGTTCAAACACTTTAATGTTAAAACAGTATGTTTAGACTCTACCTAAACATCTATATGTTTTTTTCAGTTATTATTCTGACCTTATGTATATTTAAGGGTTGTAGCTCATTTCCACCTTGATTTTTACTATCTGACATAAGAGATATTGTCAGAGTACGCTTTTTTGGAAACAATTCAAATAAAATAGATTATTACCTGTGAAAAGAAGCCTATTGCAGTACTATCAATATACCAGTCCACTTTTGTATTTTGCATTTTCAATCTCTACTTAGATGATGGGATTAACACAAATATTTCCTCATTATCAAGAATTAATTAAGAAGCAAGTACTTTAGCTTTAGACTATTATCCATCCTTCAGTCTTTATTTCAGGCCCCCGAGCAGAAAGCATGTCCACAGTCAATTGACCAGGACTGATGAGTAGGTGCTTAGGATGGTACAAAGGTAAAATCCAAGTGAGATGTGTCTTGATTCTGCCATTTTCTGCTCATTTCAGTGTGGTAAGAAGACTTGTAGGCTGAGATAGTTTCTGTAACATTGGCTGGGTGCTGCTCTGCTTTGGAGGTTCAAGCTCTTGATTGATTAATTCAACAGCTTGTTAATTTTTTCCATATAAGTAATGTCAAATGTTGATTAAATACCTGCACTATGAGAGTCCTTCCAAAGTGCAGCTGTTAAAAATAATTTGATAGCTGTAGTCTCCTGCTTTTGAAACATAGAAATTGAATATGGATTTTAATGCACAAAACTCCTCCCACATTTGGCATATCTCCTTAATCTGTATTTATTTCTATAAATATTGGGCGACATATGCATCCTGTTAGTAATTTTAGATTGTGACTAGAACTATGCCATTTTACAAGTATCTCCATCTGTTCTTAAATGAATTCATAAACAAAAAAAAAAAATCACTAAAAACCGAAACCCCAAACACCCTGAGAATGAATATGAAGAAAATATTATCTGTAAGGACTAAACTGTATTCTAGGCAGACTGCTGTATTCTGAAATGCTTTTAAACATTTTAACAATAAGAAAAAAATCCCTAAAACCCTCTATCCAAAATTTAAAAAAAGTTAAAAATTTTTATGAATGTAATTTTATACAATCATAATGTATGCAGATTGTAACGCAAAATTTGGGTCTGCCTTCCTTCATGGCTTGCTATTTTGTAAGCATAGCTAAAGGGCTTAAGAACACTGAAGATCAAACCTGTCTGATTTTCTCTGCTGCCTGTAAAGTGTGGTAGAATCTTTTCTGAATTACCTGTCACACCGCTTTGAGTTCTAAGAGAACACAGCAGCTGTTGTTCATATAAACAGCTGTAAAGAACACTGTTGATATTGACTCCTGAATTACTTCATATAACACACTTAACAGGCACTGGCCAGTGTATAAGATCCAACTGTAGTGCTTGATACATATGCACATGTCCAAAAATATGCTGGTAATGTAATGCTTAGAGATACATAAGAGTATCCACAAAAGCCATCATCAGGAAATTACTTCTAAAAAACTTCTTTAATAGCCATTGCATGTATGCAGAAGAGCAGTGTTATGTATTTTCCCCATATTGTTTATTGAAGTGAATGTAATTGATTTTAGGCTGAACTAAAAATCCTAAAATGCGCATGGAAAAAAATTGAGGTGATCAGGGTAATATTTCAACCACATCAGCTTTCAGAAACTCAATTACTGCTCAAATAAAAAATGTTACAACAAAAGTAAATCTGTGCTTAAATATATATAAAAAGCCTTACTAAACAGGAGAACAGATTTATTTTTCTTAAATGAGCCAAAGTTAGCCTCCACTCATTAAAGATAACTTAATATAGAGCCTTTCCTATAAATAGAAGTTCTCTTCAAATGGTGCATTGTCCTCAATCTTTTTTGTGGTATACTGTGAAATATTGGTTTTTGTGGCATACTGATTTACCTAGAGTAAAAATTATTGGAATGGACTGTCTCCTAGCAAACTACTGTTTTGCCTAAATTTGAAAACATTTTAAAGGCCTCAGAGATAAAACAGATCATCTTGTGAAAAAGCAAAATATACCCAGGGCAAAGGGAACTTTAATTCTTCAGAGAATCACAAAATATTCTAAGCTGGAAAGGACCCATCATGATCATCGAGTCTAACTCCTGGGCCTGCAAAGGACACCCCAAGAATCACACCATGTGCCTGAGAGCACTGTCCAAGCACTTCCTGAATCTGTCAGCCTTGGTACTGTGAGCACTGCCCTGGGGGTCTGTTCCAGTGCCCAACCACCCTGTGGGTCAAAAACCTTTTCTGATATCCAGCCTAAACCTCCCCTGACCCAACTTCAGGCCATTTACTCGAGTCCTGTCACTGGGCACCACCGAGCAGAGATCAGTGTCTGCCCCTTCTCTTCCCTCACAAGGAAGTGGTGACTGCCATGGGCTATCCCCTCACTCTCCTCCAGGCTGAACACACCCAGTGACCTCAGCCTCACATGGCTTCCCCTCAAGGCCCTTCACCATCTCTATAGCCAGCCATGGATGCTCTGTAATAACTTTAGTTCCTACTTATATTGTGCTCCTGTAATAAACAAGTAAATTGCAGGATGTTTCCTGGTATATCTGCAATGAATCCTAACTAATAAGTACCTCTGCATCACTACCAACTTCAAATTCTTTGCTTTTTTCATCAGCAGTTTGTGGGGTGGTTTTTTTTTTTTTTTTTTTT
>VYXF01009985.1:157200-167715 GCA_013397295.1 Polioptila caerulea | reverse complement strand
TTTTTTTTTTTTTTTTTTTTTTTTTTTTTTTTTTTTTTAAGATAGCACATGTCATTTTGTTGCTGTTAGGGATTGTGTGATTTATTCCCTTTTGTCTTGCATCGCTCAGCATTTTTCTTAGAGAACTGACCCATTTATTGGAGAGACACCTTGTTCTAGTTAGTTATTTCCACCCTTCTGTGACTCACTATAATACCTATGTTTAATTATCTAGAGTTTCTTTCTTCTTTTGCTTCCTAACAAGAGCATGTGTGAAGTACAGTTTTCACTAGCCTTGGAGGTATTTGCCAGGATTTGCAGAGCAAGCCTCTTTCCTCACACTAAATTTGTATATTGCCTTTCATGTCATGCTAAATACGGTCACTGAGTAAATTCTGCCTGGGACATTCAAATATGTATGACAGCTACACTGCAGGTTTGTAGAAAGATAGGTCTGCAGTTTCACAGGCCGCCTTGCATTTCCTCCTCAAAACAACCTCTTAGGCAAAGATCAAAGAATTCTTTAAATTTCTAATAACTTAATCTAGCAATTTTTTCCCATTCCTGGTGAATACTTCATAGGTTCTTGAATTTTTAGATATGTAGAATTACAACCATGCAATTTCTTTACATTGCAATTTACTTTAAATAGGGAAAAAAACCCAAATTTACAGAGGGCCAGACTGATAGACATAGGAGGGAAGGTAGAGGTTTTATTTCACTTTTGCTAAGTGTTTGTTTTATTTCTCAAACCATGTAATGGAAATATGACATAGAGAATTGATAGCAAGAGGAAAAATTTTAACTTTCTGGGTCTGGTCAAATGTCTCAGTGCATAACGAATCTCTGTTGCTGTAAACTGTTGAATTAAACATCTACTCCTACAGATCTCCTGAGTCACATGGTCCAGAAACTTGGTGAGAAAAGCATCCAAAATGTTGCATGGTTTTGGCACTGAAGGAGAGCACCAAGAATTAAAGCTCAAATGATCAAGGGAGCTAAATTTTCTTTTCCACCTTTCATTTATTTCTAGAAGAAGGAAGAAAAAGCCCAGATATTCACTTTGGCTTCTGCTGAGAGACCTTCCTTTCTGTTTCAACCACATTTAAACAGCTAAGAGGACCAACTGCAAAAGTAGGTACTGCTTCAGTAAGGACCTCTGGTTTCAAAGTGTTTCAATTCTCAAATACAGAAACTCTACAAAAGGATATCATTAACACATAGGGGAGACTGGCAGAGTTCCTTCACTCTTGCCTGAAAAGGGGCAGAACAGCCATGGTCTGAGCATCCACAGAAGAGCATTCTCACAGGACACATAAAAATGTTGTGGCTGGAAGGAGAGGACATGC
The DNA here is from genome assembly GCA_013397295.1 of Polioptila caerulea. Lineage (NCBI taxonomy): Eukaryota > Metazoa > Chordata > Aves > Passeriformes > Certhiidae > Polioptila > Polioptila caerulea. The sequence goes on along the minus strand of VYXF01009985.1, from coordinate 166,387 downwards.
AAGTGCTCCAGTAGAATTAAAATGTGGTAGTTAGGAGGGCCTGACTGAAGTGGTAGCTTCAGTTAATATTCACTTGAGACCTGAGACAGAAACTGAAGGTCTGCTTTACTTTAAATAGAAAGGGACCATATCAGTTTTCAACTGAAAATAAAAATTACTAAAATAACAAAGGAGTAATTCTTGCAGTCTTAATAGATTAAAATAAATCCTTCTTGAGAGTGATGATAGTAGTTGGAATACAGAGCTGCCAACTAAAAGATAAGAAAGATAGCTAAAACTTGCTAAAACTCACTAAGCCAAGAAGAATCTTGGAGATAAGAATTAACAGTACTTTGATACAACAACTGTGAGTTCAAACTGGCTCAAAAAATAAAATTCAGATCTTGAAATGGAAATATCAGTATCAAGGAGATGAAGAGATAGAGGCTGTGACAGCCAGGAAGCCAGGGTACTACATGATGAGTGGAAACAAAGGAGCAAGCCCTGTGTCAGAGCTTTCATGGGCTGGTCAATGCTACTGAGCATGCACAGCCTGGGTAGAGAAAAGTGCCTGCAGAGCATGCTGAAATGTAGTGTTTTCAGTTCTACTTTCATCTCTCTGGTGGAATATAAGAATGACCCATGCTTAAAAACACGACTCCACTGTTAAACATTATTCAGCATCGTCATCAAGTTTCACATTAGGAAAATGCTACTTTCACTTGATTGGTAAAGGATCAAATTAATTTTGCCAGAGCTTGAGTATATTTTCCAGCCTTTAGGATGCAATCACTAACCTAAAGATGAAACTGAGCAAATGACATATAACTCAGTTAGTTAAAAAACATTCTATGCTGTACAGGAGACAGAGCAAAACCAAAATGCCACGCAGTGGGTAATTCAATAGATATGGGGAGTCAAGACAAAGGAAAAAAACATTGTATTCACAAACCCAAAGAACTGGTAGCCTGCCAGAAAAGATGTATCTATTGAGGAAAAAAAACCAAGGAGTATTTGTATGGTGTAGGATCCATCAGTGGACAGTGGAGAAAGAGTTCCATGAATACGTAACAAGTTTTTATCTGGAGAGAGTCCATGTCATCAAATTGCTTTCTGGGTTGCCCTGCAGAAAGAATTTCACAGGGGAAGAGCACAGAATGGCATGTGATGAAAGTTAACCTAGCAAAGAACAAGGATTTTTTCAGTAGCAAGCCTGAGCTCATTCATCAGCAACTAGCTTGCTTCCCCGAATTGAAAATGTACTAAGTTCCCTCCAAATAAGCAAGTTTTTCTTACAAAAACATCAGCCTGAATTCTAAAACCATTGCCCTAACAATGCTGCTTTGTAGGACGCACAGCTCAAGTCTCGATAATCTGAGATGCTGACAGAAACGCTAGGAGTCCTGGATGTGAGACATGTCCAAGATTAATTTGTCCAGCACAAGATTCAGGGAAAGGTAAATGCTAAATCCCAGTTGCAGTGGTGTGGTTCATGCAGGCTAAGGTATCACAGGTGCTTTTGAAAGCTGAATGTCACAGCACCTGTACTCCTATTATAGCCTATAAAATTGAAAAGCCATTGATTTGGGGGAAGCAAATGTCACCTGGAACTCATCCTAAGTGTTACACTGCTATGAAAAAAGGGCTTCCTAAGCTCTTCGTCTGGGAGCACGGAATGTTTTTGTGCCAGAGCTTGGGCTGGCAGGACTTACCTCACTACAAAGCTATTTCCAGTCACTGCCAGAGAGGATTGTCATTGTACACCACACCTCTCCTCTGCCTGTTCTTCCCATTGCTTGGCATTTTTTTTGTTTTGAGGAAAGAACACGGAGATGAGAACAGACCTAGATGTGGCACATCTGTGTTCTGCATTGGGGAAATTCTCCAGCTACAGCAAGCAACTAGACTACAGCACTTTGCAGCAGCTGAGAAAAATAGTTTCAAAGTACCTGTTTCTAAAACAAACCTAGATTGACCATATATTTCTTAACCCTAAGGCCAACACCCATTTTCCCAGTCTCCTGTCAGAAAAAACAGGTATGTGAAAATAAAATTCCCAAAAATTCTGCCCAGCTAAGTGGTGATTTTCTGTTCCACCACTTCAAACTCAGATTTGTCTCTTCCTCTGTAATGCTCGAAAATTCACCTCTTGTGACTTACAGCACTATACAAGTGTTTGTCCACATATATACTTTTTCTTCCTTTCACAGATTACTTTATTTCATTTAGGGCTAAATCAATTATTTCAAAACCAAATATTTCTTTTTCTTTAATGTTAAAGTTCACAGTCCGTGATAAGCTTGGAAAATCAAATTTACTTTCCATAGTATTGCTCTGAACAACAAAAATAGTGATGTTCTTTATTTCTATCAAAATTAGTCATTTTTGATTTTGTGACATAATTTTCTCTAAAGAGCATTAAAAAATAAAGTTGGCTAAGCAAAACTATAAAGTCTTCTGTCTTTTATTTAATGTAAATCACATTTATTTAAAAAGAGCAGTCTCTGAAATTGATACAATGCTTATTCTACCTTGGGAGAACAAGTCTCAGCATTGAAAAGCCTCTAAAGGACTTCTGTAACTGTGACTAGTTAAGAATTTTTATAAATTCCTGAGTCATCAAAATACAAATATTGTATTTTGAAATACAATTTTGAAAAAAATATTGTTCTCAATACTGTCTTTGAGGAGACTACAAGTAATAGGGTTAGATTATTACTTCCCTTTTTATTAGATGAAGTTGTATTATTTGTACCTTTTAAAACTTTTTAGTCTAAGAGATTTAATGAAATACGCCAGGGAACATTCTTGATATGTCTTTTTAAAATTCAGTGGCTGCCTGTCTTGAGTACATGACTGGAAGTTAGGTGAGCTGAAGGGATAACCTAACACTGCTGAAGTCAATCAAAATTTAACTCCAATATCAGCAGATCAGCAAAATGATCTTAGATGTCCTTCATGTCTTCTGAATGACCTTGGTGACATATGGGAAGTGTAATTTCCTTGTGGATTTTTCTTGCCCAAGCTGGTGTCAGTGTCTTCTCTGTGGACTGAAAATTTCTGATGCAGTCTTTCCCATGGGAATTTAAATACCAAGGACCCTGGTCATCTGTGAGTGGAACCAAGTCCTAGTTTGCAAAGAAATAAAACATAGAGGGGGGAAAAAATGGACATCCTTGCATTTAAGAGAATGACTTGACCTGAAAAGGACACTTACTCTTGGAATAGAGTAAGCAGGGGGTCTTGATTTTAGTGCCAGGTCTTGTTGTAAACCATTTTGTCTCACTTATACTGTAAAACTGTCATTGAAAGCAGTCATTAAAGATGAACTTGATCATAGCAGTGCAGGCTGAGAATTAGCTTCCCAATTTACCACCACAGAGGGTGTACTGTGTAAACTTACAGCATCTGTTAGTTATGCAGTAAAAATTTGCAGACATGCTTTTTTCTGCAGCAAATATGAGATTAAGTTAAGGTACTTTAGCTGTCAACCAAAAGGGCTTGCTTGTTCACCTGCTCATAAAGGTTTATAAACTGCAGATGAAGACAGAGAAAAATCCCTTTTTTGACAGGAATTTGAGTCCAAATCCTTTGTATGGCAAATGAATACAGAACAGGCTAAATTAATGTTAGGTCTGACCTGTTCCAATGACCAGAAATTCAGTTTGGAATATGGGGAAGATTTCTTTTTGTTGAAACTTATAAAGATGTCATAACACTGTTGTTGAACTATGATTTTCCATTCAGGAAAAAAAAAAAAAATCTCAACAGAATGTCAAATTCAGCAAATGCCTTTAAGTGTCACTGTCAAAGAAATACGTAAGAAAACATAGTTGAAGGCATGGGAAACTCTTTTGTATTACTTCATCCAGCACAAATTAATAAAAGACAGGCAATTTTGTACTGTCTAACTATATAATTTAACCAGCATTAAATTAATCAAAATTTAAAATAGCAGTTAAAAAAAAAAGGGAATTAGTTCCCAAAGACTGGATAGCTGTTGCTGTGGTTTGAATTCAGAAAAAAAAGGTTCTTTCCCCATCTTCAGGTCTGTATAGCTTAGGTGGGTATCTGGCTGGAAACTTTTATTAAAATGATGGTTCTCACTGGGAGACCATTCACAGTTGTTAAAATATAATAGAACCTCACAAATCCACCATTTAGCTTCTCAGAAAATCTCTTTCCCATTCTCAGCCATGGAAAACTCCTGAAGTAATCTCTCATAATTTCACAAAAATGTTTTTAGGAAATATATTTTCTCTTCATGCACTAATGTATTACATAGAGTTATAAATAAACTAAAGCATAGCCTTCCAAATAAAGGAAAAAGTTCATCTTTGCTTTTACAATCATGGTTACTGACTCTGAAAAAGAAATCAACATGCAAATTCAACATTAATAGATGTAAAGCAAGTATTATTTTATGACTTTATGACTTAATTTTATGAGATGATTCCTTAAACTTCATTTTTGTAGTAACAACTGAAGAGCAGACTGGTAGCAGGCGTATTGACAATGCATCTTACATGTGCAGGGTTTTGGGATTGTGTGGAAACCCAACTTCACCTTAAACTAAGACACCATTTAAGTAGGTTCTTGTACCCTTTCTGGACTCCGAATTTTTCCTCTGTGAAAAACGAAGTTCACCTTTCTGCTAGGATTTAAAAGGTTTAAATAAGGACAAGTCAATAAAGAAAAATACACGGCCAGGGTGTCTCTGGCCAAGGGCCAAGGGCCAAGAGTCAAGAGCACACCTGTCCTAGAGAACCCCCGCCTTAAATTTGTATATTTAAACTTTTCTAAGAACTTATTTCCATGTTTCTGTGAGCTGCTTTGCATGGCCACTCCTTGGTGCCGCCTTTTTAGAGCATGCATGTTTCCTGGCTGTGGTTTTAATTAATTCTTCTTATCAGTTTTAATTTGGGCCTTGGTCTATAATTTCTACACATGGTCAGTGCTGGTAGCTGGTCTCTCAGTAGCAGATGTCTTCATGTCAGCAGCAGGGGTCTTCACTGGGTGCTATCCTGACTAGGCAGTCAGTTCACTCACTACTAACACCTCTAATTTCTTTTATTGAAACAGATATAGCTGTGGCCCTCTCTCCCAGTTGCCAACCCCTTAATTCTTTCATCCTTTCCTTTCTTCTCTATCTACTTCCTCATCTATCTTTCCCTTCTGTTAGTTTCCCTGTGTTCTCTAACACTTCTCTCTGCTCCCTAATTTTTTTCTTCATCCCAATTACAAAAAATACAGGCTGTCTTGAGCCTTGCTCAAGTACAGTATGGGAAGTACCGCAACTCATCATTATCAAATTTCACATATACAGTCCCTATGCATGTGATAGATACTTTGATTTAAAGCACTGAGGTTTTAGCCTTCTTGAAAGGCATACTAGCTGAGAGCCATCTTGAATTAGCAGAGAATTAACATTTTTATAACCACTGTTTGGGGGACATTTGCAATATCCTATGTCACAAAAGTAAGGAGGAGATCAAGACAACTGACAATATCTCCTTCGGAGTGGACCCTATCTGCATGATCCATCTGCTTGAAACATGGACATGGTTTGTGTTTTCCTACTATATAAAAGTGTGCATTGATCAGGGAAGTATGCAATGCAACACACACAACAGTGTATGCCCCTAAATTAAACATCCTTCCTTGCTGTTGCACTGTAACTTTATCTGAGGGCCTCTGCACTGGCTGAATACACTACTGCACAAAAGAATGTAAAACAGAGAGTTTTACATTGGGATTCATTGGGATTTAGTTCTAACACTTCCTAAGGAACTGCTGCAGAATTTCTTCTAGAGAAAAGTATACTGTTTTCCTATCACACTCACAAAAGAAATGGCTGAGAAATTCAGATGAGTTCACTTTAACTGTCTCCTCACTGTTGATCCCATGGTTGTCCTGCAAGGTGGTTGCAAACACTAGATCATCACTGCATACTACTCACAAAAGTGACGGGGGGGTGAATGGGAATGTGGATTCTGACCTGGTTTTTATGCTTCTGAACATCAAGAGAAATTTAATATTCACCAACCCAAACCTTGAGTCCTATATGGTAGAATAACTGCAAAAATGCACCTTAGTGCATTATCTTTAATTCTGCTGCCTATGGAAAAGCTGTTGCATTATAAATGTGAAGTATTTGATGTGCTGCTGTTTGCAATGCTAGTAATGCTAAAAATGTAATATTGGACTTATACTACAAGAGGAAGAAAAAATATTTCGAGAGGTGTACATTTTGAGGAAAGTATATATAGATGATGATAATCAGAAGCATAGAAAATATTCAAATTTAGGCTGTAAGACAATCCTTTTAAATCCAGTTTAAGTGTTTTGTGCACATTAGTCATAAGCAACTATGCTGCCTTTGCTTGAACCATCAATGAAAATATTGAAGGATATTGAAGTCTGAAGTGATAAGAGATTGAACTAGCAGTAGTACTAATAGATTCACAAAGCATCATTCATTGTTTTGTTGGGTTTTTCAAAAAAAAAAAAAAAAAAAAAAAAAAAAAAGTTGGTACTATTAAACACATTTCATAGGATTAAATCCGAGTTAATGTTGTTAAGCAAATGCAAGAATGCTGCATCAGCCTTGCCTGCTCCTGAAACAAAAGCATGACCAACACATGACCTTTGCACAATGTTGAGTATTTTGTTAAAAGTTACTATCTAGGAATCAGAAAGCTGTATTCACTGTAACTTGATAGATTGACATTAAAATTATATGTAAAAAAAAAATTAGTTAGAGGGTACTTGACAAATTTACCTTATTAATCCTTCCACCTTGAGTTAAAAATTCAGATTTGTGTAACTTGGTCCTAAAGACAACTAATGACTGAAATGCTACAGCTTCCCTAGAAAAATCTCTTCTAGTGTTTCTCTATCCCTAGTGATAAAACAGACAGAATTAATTCAGAAGAGATTTCTGGCCACCCACATAAAACATGAAACATTCCTAATGAATAAAAGACTTTATATGGTAATATGCACTAACAAACATAAACGTTTCATGTTTCTAGCCACTATCTTCAGCATGAAATGCAGTCCTTCAAGAACTCTTTGCCATAAGAACTAATTAGCACTCTAAAATTTGAAATGCTTAGATGCATGATTATTTCTATTACTCACATTTTTGCTCCTCCAATAGACTTCATGAAAGAAATTCTGCTGTTATCACCAGATGCCATGAAATATGATTTACTGAACATGTTTCTGGTTCAGAGAGCTAAACCATTCCTCTAATTCATGTAAAATAAACTATACTATTTGAAACAAATATTATTCATTATTTCCATATCATTAGAATGTATGAGAAAGAGGAAATAATTTTAAGGCATAATTTAGATAGCTTGTTAGAGGTAAGAACTGCTGTTGATGACGCATTAAAGAAAGATAAAGGAACTGGTGAAATACTAGATATGGATATTTAAACACTGCACAGTAAACTCATCTGTAAAAATAAATTCTGTCATTGTAAATGAAATGTAACACCTGGCTAAATTACATTACATATGTGCTATACATATACATACATATTTATAATTTTTGTTGCCTGTTACTTGAGTATACAGCTAGAGAATAAAATTATACCAGGAGGGAAACCAAAGGAAAGGCAGAACAGCTAAGTGAGGGCTCCTCCTCATTGTAGTCAGAGCTGTAAGCTTATTTCTGAATGAAAGCTCAAGAGTCACCTGGAAGAGGAGTGAACAAATTGGGAGCTTGCTCTGGATCCACTTTTAAGTAGCTTCTGAGACTCTGGGTCCCTGTTACATAGATAATGTAAGAGCTTTGAATGGCATGGGCAGAAGGTGAAGACAGTGAATCACTGTAGGGGATAGGCTGGTTTATGTCTCAGGATGCCAGAGTCATTTTCTGACCCAGAAGTGTGTTTTTATGGTAGTAGAATGACAGGCATGGCAACAGCCAAAATTTTCAGGAAAATGCCACAGGTTGTTAAGAACATCGTGCTTTTGTTGAGAAGTGGTTTTCTCCATATTTTACTCAAGTATAAACTGACAGTTTCACTTTCTAGTAACCGGAAAAACCCTTTAGAGTCTTGATGGTTAGGAGCTTTCACTTTTTTGGTCAGTTCAGCTCTGCTGGGCAGAGCACAAACATCACTGTCAGTTCTCAAGGGTCCTAGACGCAGGCAAGGATTTCTAGTGTGGGGTGGGATTAGTTCTTATGAAGCAGCACAGGAGCTGGGATTTAACCTTCAGGGAGGAAAAAGCACAGCAGAAGGTAGAGGAGAAGAAGGTGGAGGCAACATTGTTTTCTGAACGTACATGTGGCCTGGCATGAAACCAAGGAGCTGCTGTGGCTGACTGTATCATAAGCTGCCTTTGGCTGTGGATGGAATCAAGTAAAATCACCTCTGAAGATAGGTGAATCCAGGATCCTCTATTTACATTTTCAACACTTATTTTCAATGAGTTCATCTAACTACAGAAATAATCTAATATACAAAAATTATATAAGGAGTAAAAAAAAAATCACAGATATTCGATAGGTTAACAACACTGACAGAATCCTGACTGTTAGGCTGAACATGTGATGTAGTTTTTACAAAGGTATTAAGTAGGNTGGAATCAAGTAAAATCACCTCTGAAGATAGGTGAATCCAGGATCCTCTATTTACATTTTCAACACTTATTTTCAATGAGTTCATCTAACTACAGAAATAATCTAATATACAAAAATTATATAAGGAGTAAAAAAAAAATCACAGATATTCGATAGGTTAACAACACTGACAGAATCCTGACTGTTAGGCTGAACATGTGATGTAGTTTTTACAAAGGTATTAAGTAGGATTTTGTATTGAATTTTTTTTTTTCTTTTTGTAGAAAAGAATGTCAGGTATTATGCGATAGGAAATTTGAACTTCACTCTCACAGACAGAATGGGCTTTTCTACTTTTGCTGCTGATGCCTTATAGACATCACTTTCTGAGACTAAGTTATCAGAGCCATAGCAGAGAAGAGCACAGAAAACGCAGCTTGATCTGGCTTGTGTGTAAGGAAATTGCAGTTTCCATTCCATTCCACTGAGACTGAATTAAAACTTTCTTACTACATATAACTGATTTTTCCAACATAACAACTATTAGTAGCCTTAAGATTTTCTGCAACTTCTCTAATCTTTCTTCACTCCTAACACCTGCAAGGAAGTACTCTCCTGGGAAGGAAAAATC
>VYXF01009985.1:141503-153561 GCA_013397295.1 Polioptila caerulea | reverse complement strand
GGGGCTAGCTGCCGGGGCTCGGCGGCCGCAGGGTGGGTGTGAGTGCCCGAGGAAGGACGAGAGCCTGCCCTGCTCCTGAGGATGCCTCTCAGCCGCCGTAACGGGGCGCTCCTGGGAAGTTTCACCTGTCCGCTGCTGACCCGAGGGCCGGGACGGCCCGAGGTGGCGACGGCGGCGGCGACGGGAGCGCGTTGTGCCTCGGTTCCTTGCCTTTCACAGGCAAGCATCTTGGGATGCAGGTGACCGCCTTCTTCGGTCTTTGAAGTTTGCTCGAGAGCTTTGCTTAACTTGGCTTTTTCTTAAGGATTCTTGCTCTGAGAGAAGTGTGGGTCATCTTCCTTACCTCTCGAGCTGCCTCCACCGGAAAGTCTGGTCGCTCTCTGAGATCGTCTGTTACATACTTTCCCTTGGCTGCCTGTGATTGACTCGAAAGTAAAGGCAGAGTGCCTTGCCATTTTTCTGTTTGCACCTCAGCTTTGTCTTCGTGTACGTGAATGCCTGCATTCCTCATTTTTCTCCCAACTTGCAGCTGTTCTCTGGAGGTGTTGGGTTTTCAGCCAAGCTGGTTCTTCTTTGTATAAGATTTTTTTTCACTGGAGCAATGTGTAAATTTCTTGGTCGTTTAAAGTAATCAGTAAAAGCTAAGCAGGGAGTCACGCTTTCCATTTGCTTGCGCATATCGACTGTGGGTAGAGTTCTTTCACGGGAGATTTTTGTCCTCTTGTGTAAGCCCTTGCCTTAATTTAAGGAGGAGGCATACGGGGGTTTTAAGTGCACATATAGGCCTGGAGGAAGCTGAGGCAATTACTTGGCCTACTTGGCCCCGGAGTTAACGACAGAAAGCACATCCCTCTTTCCCAGGCAGTCTGGGGAGGGAGGGGGTCACAGGCAGCTGGGCACAGCTGGACAGTGGCTGCCCTCACCTGTGTGTGTGCAATATTTGCTTCCTTTGTTATTCAGGATTTTCACAACTTGCTGGTATCTCTTCCTCTTGTTCAGCCTGGGCGTAACCCGGTTTCTGCCACAAAGCTATCTGTATTCTTAAGAGATTTACAGAAATTTAAAATTTTGGGGTTACAGCTGTGTGAAAATAGAGGTGAAAATGAACCTGTGAAGTAGAATTGTCATTGATACCCATGTTTCCTAGTAGGTGTTCCTACCTTTCAGACTAGAAGGAACTGATGAAATTATTCAGAAATTATATAAGTTTGCAAAGAAAAAACTGTCTTAAGCTTACTGCACCTTGTTTGACACAGAACTTATAAACCTTTTAAAATATAGCTGTAATATACTTCTGACTAGTCATTTTGTGATATGTCTGTTTCTTTATCAGTATCTTGTACTGTATGGTACAACTCACTTTCACTGTCGAAATATTTTTTCTCTTCACAGCTTGTCATGTGCCATTCATTACTGCATGAAGCAGAAAAAATACCCTAAAAATGTATTGCTCATAACTGCTGCCCCTATTGCTATTACACTTGCCTTTCTCCTGAATTAGGGGCTCGAGAGTTTTTTTGTTATTTTTGACTGGTTGTGCGGGCAAGCAAAGTTTTCCATGGGTTGTTTTACCTTCAGGAGTAACCAGTACCTTACCAGTTATGGATGTGTGGGGTGGCCCATTTTATGGTTATTAGTGGTACCAGAGGTAAATTCTAGACAATCCAAAATGAACTGGCTATGTACAGTTCCAAATCACATGAGGAACTTTAAGCCAGCTGTGTGCTTTCACAGGAAGTTGTGCTAGGACAATTACTGCTTCAAATAGACAGTAATGTCCCTTTAAAGATTAAGCAAGTAATGAAACATGCATGTTGTGTGCAGACTGGTGTTTCTTAAGCAGTGTCATCTTCTGCTGATATGGAATACACTTGAAGGCAGTTACTTTATTTAATGAACTATCTTCACAAGAAGAGAGTCTTATTATATGGGTCTGATTGGTCACCAAGGCAAGGTAATCCGAAGGGAAGGCTGACACTGTCAGCTGTAAGTTGCTGTTAGAGTATGGCAGCTCTTCCATTTACATCAGAGAGGATTTGCAATGATTCTAGAAGATACAGAGTAATCCAAAGTTATTTTATTTAGAATTACCTGGAGAAAGTTTTGATTTTTATGTATTAGTTTGTTTAATATTGCTTTAAGTGAAAATTAGTCAAATAAAAGGGAGGGGAGGATCTAAATGAGCACATTGTGTTCATAGTAATAACTTTAACACAAAGTGCCTTATAAGAAGTGTTCATAAAAACATAATTTAACATTTTTTCCATGTAGAGTCTGTGACTCACTACAGTTGTAAATTGTGACTATGGAAATCAACCACATTTCAAATGCTATGGTTAAGTATTGGCAATGCATTTTGTTGCTAAGTTTTGTCACTTGTTTCACTGTTCAAGTATGTACTAAAGAATATTTAACCTAGAATAAACTAGAGACATCTCTGAAGTATCCTTAGACTGAGAACTTCACCTGGATGTAGTTTGGTCATTTTCCTTTAGATGCATGCACTCAATGCATCTAGAAAATACATGCAGAAATATGTATGTAATTAATATTATTACAACCATTTTGGAAAAGTTTTAGGAAATAAAAAATTTTAATATAGCAAAAAGTATCAGTTGGAGTCTAGCTATTGGATTTAGTGACTTGTGCAGCATCCCGTGCCTTCAAGTTAGCAGGATTTGGGTAATTTGTGTACAAGTCTTGAACCTAAAATTGTAGGTTTTCAGTAGGTGGCAGCCTTACCTCTGCATCAGTGTGATGTCTGGGTTGCAGGGTGTTGGCATGGGGCGAGGGAGAAAGGGAGCTCCAAGGATGGTTTTGATGAAGTTTATGGTACTGGTTTGTTAGTTATAGGGGCTTTTGCAATGACAGCACATTTTAGAAATTACTACATATTACCAGTTTTGTTCATTTACCTTAATTAATGTCCCATTATAGGTTAGCTTGTGCTTAGTCTGTTGTGTAATTTACCGAGTATTATGGCTTTATATCCAGCAGTAATGTTTCTGTGTTTCTTACTAAGGGCAGTGATCCCATTGTTATCAGAGCTTACAGCCACTGAAAAACACAACTCAGCAATTCCTAGAAAGCTTACAGTCTCATATCTCTACCATTTTGTTCATTGAAGGGCTGTGGTCCAATATTCTGTTTCCAAGTTAAGTTATTTTTATTGGCAGTATTTCAGAGCATGCTTATTTAACAGATAAACAGATAAAATTTATGTATATTATTGTCCTGTGCATACCTGAGTTACAAGACTCCTGAGTTACGACATTTTTTGTGGTAGATTTTTGCATCCAACAGCTTTGATATATTTGTGATTAACAGCTGTGTTTGAATTCAGCTGAACATTGCTCTGACATCTAAAATGGAACACCATGGATGATAATGGAAAGATGTGGAAATGAAAAAATGAGTTTTAGTCCTAACACTTTAAGTTGTGCTTGTAATGTTTGGACTTTTCTGTCCCATTTGTGTGATCCTGTTGGCTAATATCCCTGCAAATTGTGCTAGTTCACCAGTTGTTCAGTGGTCATCACCCAGAGCTAATTGTATTTATTTTTTTAAGTTGCCTTGCCAAAAAGTTGTAATCATAAGACTGATGGACAGGATAAGACAATTGGAGTGTTTTGGATGTGTGCATGCAAAAGTTTCATGAAGTATTGGGGAATTTTTTTATTTTATATACCATTAAACTCCAGAATTCCATGCTTCAAAATCTTTAGCATCAGCAGGAGGCCAGAGGTATCTGTTAAGACAGTATTGCAGATTATGAACTGGGCAAAGGCTTGAAATGTAACATTTGATTCTTAGTTTAGTACTAGACATTTGGAACCTAGAAGTGCAGAATCTGCCTTACAAACATAGTGAAGTTTTGTCCAAATTCACAATTTGGAGTTTATTGTTGTTCTTGTTATGTCTGTTCCATTACAAATAAAATCATATTTAAGCTCTTAATTTGCATATTTAACTACTACAGATAGCTTTCTCTTAGATTTTTTTCTGTTACAGTTTATTTTCTTTAGAAAGCTAAGACATAGTTGTTTATCTTTGTTGTGAATAAAAGGATATATTGCTGATGCTTGGGATGTAAATTACTTAAACTGGAGTTAGCTTTGACGTAACTATGTGTTTTCTATATTGCATTGCAGAGATGGTGACCTGAGTTTGAGTAGATCAATGATCAATAGCTCTGATAAGATAATTCGAAAGAGTGGCTCCTCAATCTTCCAACATGCTGCAGAAGGTTGGAAAATCAATTCTTCTTTGGTAATGGAAATAAGGTGAGTTTTTTAAATAAAAAAGCAGTTAATTTCACCTTGCCTATAATTCTTTTCATTCACGTTGCTTCGTAATTCCTTTGGTCTATAAAACAGTAATTTGATTTTCATTTGCAGGTGGATGTTTTTAAACTGTATCTATTTAGGTTTCAGTGTTAAATGCAACTGTGTTACATTAGGTTTCAAAGTCAAGTCATCCTTCATAAGAATTAATAAAATGTTCTCATCTGGCTGTGTCTGTGAGACCTGTGAACCAGTCTATATTATTCCTGTCCGTATTTAAGCTGGTTGTCTAGCACTCTTCCACAGTCAGTGGTGAGAAACTGGTGCTTTTAGGACGTGATTTTCTCTTGTCCTAGAGGTTTGAAATACAGCAGGTGAAAGTATCCTGAGCAGTTTTCCTCCCTTGGCTCCAGAGGGATCTTAGGCAGATAGCTGAGATGCAGGAGTCAGTAGCTGGGACATCAGGTGTTGTTGATCCCCTTGTGGCTGTGGCTGGTCCACATCACAGAGTTGGACGCTGACAAAAGCTGTGTCTTAGGCAGTTTCCTTTCTTGGTGTCAGAAAGGCCAATAAGAGCCTTGGGCTTATGCTGAGGAGGCAGCCCAGCAGCAGAGTTAAACTGGGTGATAGTTTCTGAAGTGTCCTTGCAGTGGTTCTCTGCACCTTGGGGCCACAGAGAGTAGCAAGATGTCTCTGAGTGTCATACCTTCCCCATCTTCATCAGGAAGGTGGCCCATGAGAGAAGCATGTGGAGCGTGAATTGGCAGTGTGGGGATCTAGGAGTGTCGCATTCTATGGAAAATGAGGGAGAGTAACTATTTTTAACAACAATCACATAACAGATGAGACTTGATTTTCTGAATAGTAAGATTTTGAATAGTAATGCATTCTGATTTAAATGTGGTTTCTATGTGATTTCCCTTTCTACTTTTAAAATTTTTTATTTTAAAATTTTCTTAAAGGGCAGTTTACAAACCCGTTAAACAGGCAGTGTTTCCATGTATAAAAAAAGCATGGCTTCTCTGAAGGAGAAACTTAAGAATTTTTTAAATGAATGCTATTTTATGTCCCTAATTCTAAAGCATGGAGAAGATAAAGGTAGCTTGAAAAATGTATGTATCAGAAGTTATAGATCCAAAAGTTGGGAGAAAACAGCTTTTTCTTCTTGTGAAGTAAACTGACTTGGAAATGAGCAACTATAAGTAGAGACAATTATTCTCAGTAATTTTACTGAAAAATTGAGTATCGTATTTCAGAACCTTTTAAAACCAGTTCACCTTGCTGCTCAAGCCAAACAACAAACAAGAAAAAATATTAACAATAATCTTTTGGTTAAAATTAAGAGAGAATATTAAGCTTGGATTATGCCAATTTTATGACTGCTCCAAATGCAAAATATATTATTCAGGCAAAGAGGTAAATCAGTAGGGAATGCTTTAATATTTTTTCATCCTGTTAATACATGTGTATCATCTCAATGTACTAAATTCATGAATTTCAAAATGACTTTTGTCTTTATTGTTTTCCAGAGGGGGAAATTTCTCTTATTTAATAAATTACTATTGTGTACTTAAGAAGCACTTTTATATGGCTTTTAAAAAATACTTTTAATGGAGTTTTTTTAAAATATTGTGCAGGGAAGGGTTTCTTTTTTTGTATCATTAGTAGAGTGAAGAAAACAATGTATCTTATACACTGGCTTAAGTGCTGGAAGTAGAGGTTCCCCTGCAATTTTTCCTCTTGAAGATCTTCTGTACCACACAGGACATAAAGCTGAGGTTATTTAGAAGTGCACGTTGCCAATCTTGTTTTCAGAGGAAATGGTTACCTGAATGAACACTGGGGCAGAGGGTAGGTATGAACCAGAAAATTATTTTAGTGATTATTTTACTTACTTTACTGTGATTTAGGGACAAAAGTTGACATGAACTCTATAAAAGGAGTCACTGCCACCTGCCAGGTGTAGTCTTTCCAGGAACCCTCTTTGCTGACATGCATAGCACATTCAGTTGTGGTGCTCAGTGGTGAGGGAGGGATATCAGGCATACTTTGCACTAAGGAGGCCTCATGCAAGCCCTTATGGTGCCTTTCAGTCTGATGCTGACTAAATTATGTGCGTTCTCTCAGTTTTACGGGTGGCTTGCCATTTGTCTTTTTTCCATGTTACAGCAGAAAGAAGCATTTTAGCTGTAGTTTTTACACTTACAACTCTATCAGGTCTAACTTTAAAAGTATCTAGCAAAGTCATACAGTACTCTTGTGGTTTAGCTCACTGCTCAGCCCTCCATAATATGTTACATGCACTGCGTAGACCATGAAGACAATTCATAGTCTCTCATTGCAGGTGTGAACATGAACAGTGCTTGATGGTCTTCTGGTGTGAGGTTGACCATAGGAAGTAACAGTAAGAATGAAACAAAAAACAAGCTATTGCCTGTTGAATAATATAAAAAATGTTAATCAGTTCTAAGCAGTGGAGAAATAATTTTTGAAAACATTAGTGTGTATTGTAAAGATATTTCATAAAACTTATAGTCACCCATAAATGACAGATGTTTTTCCATCTTACCTCAGCTTGTCGCTCACATTAGCAATTTTCAAGTGTAGAAAGTATTTTGTAGTGACTTCTGCTTTGTGCAAAGGCTGTTGGTCAGTGATGTGTCAAATCTTGTTGACTGGCATCTAGAATATTATACTTTGCTATTGCTTTGTTGATTTTGTGGACATAATCTCTGGCCATTTTATTTTTGCTCAAGTTAGTGATGTGTCCATCGGCCTTAGGAATTCAGGCTCAGATAGTAGTTAATGAGTGGTAGATCTTCATCCATGGAAGGATGGAAAGCTTCCTGGTTTCTGGTGCTCTAGGACTTTGCAGCCACAGAAGGCAGTCTGTGGGGTGTAGCATCCCCCTTAGGAGGACAGCAGCCCTCTGGAGATACTAAGCAGGCTTAAGAAGAAAGAACTAGACTTTCTGAGATTGAGAAATTATGGGTATTACAAATTACTTGAGACTGTGTGAAATGTGCTGCCTTTACAATGACTGGTTTAGTGGAAGAGTGATTTTTGCAACTGATGTTACCTTGCTGGCAACTCCTTTGAAGAAGAATTGATAATTTCTGTGACAAAGGAAAGAAAGGGAAGAAGACTTATTTCTTAACTCTCCTTTCTGTCTGAATTATTTCAGTTGTGAAGAAGAGTCCACCATGTGCCAAGGTTTTATATCTTAAGTCCTTTTTACTCTCTGTAGCAATGTGAAGGTTTTCCTTCACTTAGGGAAATAAGATTTCATTTGTAATGAAGGCTGTAGATTCAGAAAGTAGGGATGTGGCTGAGATACAAACCCATATGGGGAAGCCTTCCACACAGGCCTGACGACAGCAAATCTGTGACCTGTGTGAAATGAACCACAGTTTGATATCTGTGACTTCCTTCTATTTACTTTCTAATAAATATGAGAATTTATGCTGAAAGGAGCAGAAGAAGCTTATGAATTGCAGGAAGGGAAAAGTTTTAAAGAGTACATTTGGAATGTATTTATCTCTGCAATTTAACAGAGTATTTCCTGTCAGAAAAGTGTGAGAACTTGTAAGATGTCAGCAGCATCTTAAAAAAAAAAAAAAAAGCATCTTCCTCCTCCTTCAAAAGATTCAGATTATTATCAATTTTTGTCTTACAAGTTAGTGTGAAATAGGTGTGACAAATCCTGAAGTGCAAGCAGCAAATGTGGAACCAGAGCACTACAATTGCTCTGAAGCTTTTGGAGCAACGTTCTGAAGCCATTTGCACTGTTTCCTTCTGATTGTTTTTGTGTCAAAGACACGGAATCTGGGGTTCTCTGGTCTGGTTTAGTCATAATAAACCTCAGGGGATTTTTGCTTGCCAATCTCTTACTCTACCCTGCTTATCTTCATGAGAAGCTGGTGTATGGATGACCTTCCTGTAATAAGCAGTAGTTGAGTCATGGTCTGTTTCAAAGTCCTCTTCCTTTTGTGTGCCCACTTTCTTGTATTACAGCATTTCTGGTTGTGTGGCCTCCATCAGCTGGGAGCTCCTAGGAACTCTTCCAGGATTATTTGCAGTTATATTTTCAAGAAATTCAAATTAGTGGCTGAACTAAATGACCTTTCAACAAAAACTATGATTTTAAAGGCTGCTTTCCTGGAAGAGCTTTTCTAAAAACTTCCTTTCAGACTAAAGTAAAACACAGCAGAGATGCAAATATCTGTGGTCCCCACTGCCTCCTCAAGAAACCCAAAAGGAGCTGGAGCTCTAGTCATGTACACGAACAAGCTGTGACCTTTTTTTACCACAAAGTTTGTTCTTTCATGTTGTTTTTAATTAAACTAATTTAGCTGGCAAAAAATCATGTTTTATCTGGTGATTCTGAAGGCTGAGAGCCACCTTCTGCCTTCCAGCTGCAGAGTGCAAAGCAGAGCCAGGACTTGCTAGGTTTAGAAAGTCAAGTTGTTTCTGGAAGGTCTATCAGAGAGAGCCTGCAGGAGGCCAAGAGGAGGGCTTAGAAACGCACAGCACAAAAGTTTTTAAAAAATGTTGCGTGGTTTCTTTTCCTCAGGTAAATGAAGGATATTGCTAAAAATAAGGTTCAGTCCTAAGCAATGCATAAGGAACAAGAGCCAGCCTCAGCTGCTGTGGAAAAGGTTTGAGGAGTACTATGCTTCCAGTAAGGCTAGGGAAGCGCTGACAGAGGTGTGTGGGGAGGTTGTCAAGTCCCCACCACAAGGGATTATTAGGAACATATTAGACAAACATGGGCTGGGGGACATGTAGATAAAGGCACATCTTCAGTGGGCAGAGAGAGGATCAGTTAAATGCTTAGTCCGTCTCTGTTCCATAATGTGATTGCTGGTGAAACCTCCTGGGCACTTAGGATGCAACTCCAGAGGCTTCCTCTCACACCTGGGGTCCACTTAAGTTCAGCAGCAAAGATTTATGGCACTGCCTTCCTCTACAGAAATTATTTTTCCCAGAAAAAGCATTGGAGGTCATATTTCAGGTTTTTTTGAGAATGTTTAGAAATATACATGTTTTTGTAATCCTAAATCTTCTAGTGGTCTATTTTCTTTTGTTCATTCACACAGCTCTGAGGCAGATGAAAAACAGTTTGAGATTATGTAATAACAGTACAAAATAAAACTATAAAAATGCATCATGAGAAAAATCTCACCATGTTGCCCCAGAGCAGTACATAGTCTTAACATTTGGAAAACCGTTCAGAGACATTGTTGTTGCATGAATTCATAATTTCAGGAGTTTCAGTTGGTACTTAAATATTATGGAGATCTGTTTCTGCTTATCAAAGAAAAACTGTAGGTCAGCCACAGATTATGACACTTTGTTTTTTGGAGTCTTGTAAACATGTTCCAAGCAGTTGCTTGGCTACAATTAAGAGTGAGTCACATCAGTCTCACCTGCCCACAAAACGGCTCAGGTCACACCCCTGTATAAAATACAATTTTATTTGTCATAAATAAAACTTGAAAACCACCTCAGATGAAACTGTTTGTTTACACATTTTAGCTTAAGCTTGCAGAACACTGTTTCTTCGATGTTTGCTGAAAAATCATGCTCTTTTTCCCTTGGTGGAATTGAGCTTACTTTTGAATTTAAAATGCAGCTTGAAGTGGATTGACACTTACTTGTCATTATCTTGTCATGTCTGTTTAGTCAGAATAACCTTATTGTGCTATTTTTAGTGCTCTTGTGGGACAGAAAAGAGGTTTAAACAAGTTATTATTAATCAGCATCAAGACTGACTGAGACACTCATTTATGTACGCTCAGTATTTGTTACGTCCCTCAGTAATTTTTCTCTTAGTACTTATGTGAAAATCACAAGTACTGTTATCCCCATGGTACAGGTGAGTCAGTAGCACAGAGGAACTTAAAACAATAGCATGGACTCTGCATTGTTCATCACATTACTTTCAGTATTAGAAGATACATGGATACAGCTAGATGAATCAATAAAAAATATTTCAACGTTAGCATTATTGCTTATATCTTATACAAGGATTCTATTGCATACTGCAATACCTGTGTGCACATTAAACTAAATATGCTAATGATAGCTTCAGATAAGAAAAAAAAATGTAAATATGTGAGAAGATACTAAGATTAGTGACTTCTGACCATCTCAGCATTTTACGCAAAAATAAATTCCTTAGATATTTTGGAAATTTCAGCCGTGGTTGATTGTCTGATTCTAATTCAGATCCATATGAAATTCTTTGGGGGACTTTTATGAGCATATAGATAAATGAGTTTTGAATGTAAGCAACCAAATTAATAATGGAAGCCAATGTGCTTTTACTTTCTTTGACACTGTTTTCCTAACTTTACTGACTTCATCTTACTTCTTATAATAATACAAAAGAGATTGTGTTCATGCACAAATGTTGCTAATTTTTTGCTAACATTAGGCCCATTTTTTCTAGATATCAGGGACTAAAGCAAATCTTCTGGTGATCATGTGACTTTTTGTAGTTGGAAATCTAGTTTGTGTGCATTTCACACAATTTTTTGAGGTTTTGAGACTCGTTTGTGGTCATCCCTTCTCAAGTCAGAGTTCATGTGAAATGAGCCACTCGGTAACTTGGCTGATGATGTTTGTAGTTTTTGATGTACTCATCCTTCACAGCCCCAGCTGTAGTAGCTTGCTTCCTATGTAATGAATCATTGCAGTAATTTTTAATACTTCTTAACTGGGCTATCCTTTCTTGCTTGCTCTTTTTTGTTTTGTATCAGTTGATCTCTCTGTTGCAGAGTGCCCACGAAATTAAGATATCAAAACCAAGGAGATTTAAAGTCTGTTCAATTTAAAGGCCAAATTTGAGTCTTCATCTCCCTTTTACAGAAATACATTGCCTGGCCTTACCAAAAGCTGAACACAGGATTTTAAGATTGTCTATCCTGCTTTGTTATTCTGAGTCCCTCATGTGCCTCAGCATAAGTTGCCTTTGTTCTGGTGCTGCTTCCTTCATATGTGATGACAGCTGTAACAGATAGCTGTTACAGCTGTTACAACACATTCCAGATATTCTTTCCTTTTTTTTTTTTTTTTCTTGGACAAGTTTAGGAAATGAGAGGAATTACCTAAAAAACACTTCTATACACTTCTATTGTTTCACTTCTCCTATGGCTTTTAAGATCAGTATTTTGTGTTGTTGTTTGCAAAACTCATATATACTTTCCTTATTTGAGGCAGCAACACAAGAGCTGGCTAGCGAGCATGGTTGTTTCTGTAGTTCATCCCTTTTCATTTGTGGGGGATTATTTCGCCTTTGTGACTGTGACTGAGTGTTGCTAGAATAATATTTCTAATTATCTTTTCCTGTTTGGTTGTGCTCTGTGGAAGTTCTTCTCTAGAAGCTTAATATGCAAGAATAACATTCTTTTAGTCAACAAAATCTCCATTTTTTAAAAAATTTCACCTTACCTACTGACAACAGTGAAAAATAAAAAGTTTTTGTTTTTCATCTTTTCTTGTTAGACTTGCAGAGGCAAAAGTTTCTAGTAGATTTATTATGTACCCTGGCCCAGCTCAGCACTCTGTGTCTGTTCCGTAAGAGTGTTGTACTTGGTTCAGATGTGATCTTTCTTCACAAACGTTCCTGTTTCACAGATGGACACAAGCTTGTAAAGCTTTGCTCACTTGCCATCCTGTGCTATCAGTGAGTCCTGCAGCCTAGGGATTTTTTCAGTTTTTTATGTCAAGGGTGTACTGAAAACATTGCAGTCATTGAGTATCTCTTTTAA
>VYXF01009985.1:53545-141315 GCA_013397295.1 Polioptila caerulea | reverse complement strand
TTAAAGCTAGCAAAATAATTAGTAGAAATTGATGGTCCTTACCCATACCAGTGACCATGGGCAAGTCTCTTTTACTCAGCCTAAAGGGGTAACCTGGAAGGGGATTCCCACTCAAGGAAGGAAGTTACACACACACTTTATCCAAGAAGGAGTGTGTCAAAAGTCTCTGCCATTAAGGAGGGGACCTCAGCTCCTGTACTATAAAGTGATTGACAGATGTATCAGCTCAGCAGCTTAAGTTATCAGTACTGTCACTTGTTGGTTCCATTATCAGGAGATCAGTCTGCTGCATCCTCAGCAGTGCCATTTTCTGTCAGGAAAGACTGTTCTTCATAGAATAGAGTGTTTAACTTTGGAATTAATGAGTCCGGCCGGTCTCAGCATTCTTCAACACCAAAAGCAGGGTGACCCCCTCTTCTCTATCAGCACTGAAAACTTTTGCAAATAGAGGCAAGTTTGTGCTGCTTTACCTCCACTTAGGCAGAGCATCCTCATGGCCCCATAAACAGATACAATGACTTTGCTTTTCAGCTGACAAAAAACCAAACATTCTTCATCAGTTACTTGCTGGGGTCTGGGAGTATGCAACTGTTCAACCACCGTAGTTCACTTGATACATGGTAGTTTATTAAACCCTTGTATTCTGTCATGTGTGTCTAAACCTGTCTAATAGTTTAGACAATTATTTGATAAATGTTTTAAAGTGTTGATGAGTTTTACTTAAGAGATTTTGAGTTTAGCCAACAGCTTGACTGGACCCTGAGCTGCAGTAGTTTAATTTGCTATATGTTTTAAGCAGATTTTGTTCAAATCGGTACAAAAGACTGGATGTGTTCTCATATCAAGTTAATTAGGATAGCTTTAGTTCAACTTCATTTAATTTGGAAGAAGTTTATGCTAAACTGAATATATTACTCTTATGGCAATATAAGAATCTATAAGAAAACATGGCCATTCCTGAGCCAAGCTGACTTGTAGGAGATGACATTTTCTGATCACAAATACTTCATGTATTTAAGTTTGTTTTTATGAAAACAAACTGCCACAGTCCTTTTTAAAAAAAGTCTTAATTCCAGAATTTTGTGAAGGTAGTCAAGCAGAGTACGCCTTCAAATTTTCCGTTATCTTTCATTCATCTCTCTGTGCCTATGGGTGTACAAGTCATTAAACTCTAGTGCTGTAGTATTTGTGTGTCACTTTGTAACCAGAGTGTGAGCTCCATCCTAAAAGCTTTGCTTTAACTCCGTCCTAGAGCGTGGGAAATTAACCTAGCAGGACTGACTCTGCCTACCCCTGCTTTATGCTGTGTGCCTCACACAGTCTATATTGCTGTTAGTTAGACTCCACTTGAGTGCGGAGTGCTGGGTTTTATTTTATAATGTTGTGTTTTTCTGTCAATGCAGGAAGAACATTCTTCAGTTCTTGGATGCTGAAAGAGATGTCTCAGTGGTCAAAAGCAGCTTCAAACCAGGAGATGTAATTCATTATGTACTGGACAGACGTCGCACTCTAAACATTTCTCAGGATCTGCACAACCTTCTCCCTGAAGTTTCCCCGATGAAAAATCGCCGATTTAAAACCTGTGCAGTTGTTGGGAATTCTGGCATCCTTCTGAAGAGTGGTTGCGGAAAAGAGATTGATAGCCATGCCTTTGTAATTAGGTAAGTTCCTATCTGCTGTTGGAGATGCAGGCAACTATGCTTCCTGGAGAAAAGCTGGGAGAAATGTTTTAATCTGAGGTACATATTACAGGCATTATCTGAAATTAATCTGAAACAGTATCCATCAACATGTGATTACCCAAATTTAAATTTATGCCTATATTATTATGGACAAGAAAATCATTTTTACACTGAAAATAAAACAAGGGAGAGAGGTTTGCATTACTTAATTTTGCTTTTTGTTGTGCTTATTCCAGACAAAATTATTCTTACAGAGGTCTTGGTAGAATAAATGCAAAATGGTTTCTCTTTTAAAAATACACTTTCTTAGCTTTTGGTCAGCACAAGATGGCCTTTTGTAAATTACTACATTACTTTTGTGTAGCATGTAATAAAATTTCAGTGTCGTGTATTGATGTTAAACCAGGGTGCCACTGAGGTAGTTGGAAGTGACCCAAATATATTTCTTCACGTTGGTTTAATAATCTATTCTTGCAGTTTGGGGGAAAAAATTGTATGTTCCACTTTTTATTCTTTCTTCAAACACACACGATAGAGGGCCTTTGGATTTCATGTATCATGTCAAAGCTGACCTCATTTGACATCTTGGCATTATCTAGAAAATGCTGAGCAAGGATGGATACTTTTGCTTTTGAAGCAGAAGTTTCAATTGATTTCATTTGAGAAGGGTCAAAGGACAGAAAACAAGGATTGTGACAGACAGCAATATAGAAATATTAGTATTGTGAGTTATTTGCTTTTTTTTTTTGTTTTCACCTTAAAGAATGATAGTGACAAATATTAAAAGGACATGGAAAAGAAAAATAACAGTTTTGCAGTACATAAATAAAGGAATATACATGTGTTTTGTATTTCCTTTGAAAGTTATTTTAACAAGTTGCAGCTGAAGCAACTTTCATTTTCCTTATTAGTCTTACTCGTACCACTAGTTATTAAAATTAGCATCCTTACTTACCGCAGAGGAAATCCAAAATTAATTACCACAGTTTTAAACTGCATTTAGCCAATTGCATGCTTTTGTACTCTCTCTGAGATTGAATGTGATTCATTTAACAGGTTTTGGACAAATTTAGGAGGAAATGTTCTGAAAGGGTGTTTCCTTTAACGAAGAGTAGTTTCTAGCAACTTATTTTCACAGGTTCTTACAGATATGAAAGTATTTTTCTTGTAGAAAGTGAAAGAATTGTTTATTTGACAAGCAAGTTGTTTGTTAAACAACATGAAAAGAATGAATAATGGTAAATAATAAAACTTTTTGCTGCTTTGAAGAGTTTTTTCTGTAGGTGTGGTTCAGACTTTTTTTGAGTCTGGAGCTGGCCTCTGGGCTGCAGCACAGCGTGGGGGGACCCCTGGGTGATGTTCTGGTGTTTTGGGTTGGAGAAAAGTAAAACAATTCTAGAAGATGAAGCTACAGTTCCAGGAAAAACTTCTGCTTCAGTTAACAAAGAAAAAGCTAGGTTAAAAAGCAAAGAAACGGCTCTGTCTCTTTTTCTCTGTAGAGAAAAAGCCGCGAGTTGGAAGAAACCGAGAGTCTTATCTCTGTTTTAAACACAAGCGGCAAAAAAATTTTATTGCTTCTCTTTCCTCTTTCTCTCTCTCTGGGCTTAGCTTAAAGCCATAGGACCCACATCTGTGCACAATGCAGGTGATAAGGGGATACAATAACATTACTCCAGGCCACAGGACTACAGAAACAATTAGATGCTAGATTTTCTAGATTAATATTTTCATAAAGAAGGCAAGGTAATAAATATTTTAATTCATGTGTTGAATTTCTTCTCAGTCATCTGCATGCTCTTCTGCACGTTTTAACTAGCCATGAAACTAGATGATGATATTTGATAGGATGTTTTAACTAATTCAATTACATGTAGGAAAGATAATGTTTTAAAGACTTGAAGCTTAATAGAAACAGTAGGAAGTTACTGCTGCTAATCAGTTCTTTAGACTGGGGAGAGATGTGGGTGTTCTATGAAGATGGTGAGGAACTGGCACAGGCTGCCCAGAGAAGCTATGGATGTCCCATCCCTGGAAGTGTTCAAGGCCAGGTTGGATGTGACTCTGAGCAACCTGGTCTAGCAAAAGGTGTCCCTGACCATGGTGGATTTAGAACTAGATAGTCTTTAAGACCCTTTTTCAACCTAAACCATTCTATGATTCCATTAAACACCTCTCATATGGTATATGACAATCAAAGTGATTTGTATAACAACTAGCAAGTCTGACAATATTCTGATTAATAATCTCTAAAGCTTTGGGAATAACATGTTCAGCCCTCCTGCCTATAGGGAGTTTCAATGCAGTGATTTTAATTTTTTTTTATATTTACAAATGAAAGTTGTTCTAGAATTTACATATTATAATTTAAACTATATATTTATTTAAGTCTCTATGCATGTATAGTTAGATAGCATCTGTTTAAATAGCAAGGAATTTGTTTGTAACTGAAGTTAAAGAAAAAACCAAATCATTCATCAGAGTTAGTTTCCTACATTCCTCATCTTCTCTTTACAAAAAGTGATACATCACTTGATGTGTAATCACATGGTGTAATTATGAAGTTCTGCAGTGCTTCATAAGCACTTACCTATATTGCTGTGATGATTCTGGTGTTAAAATGTACCATGACACCCTGTTAATCTTCTCACTTTTATCTGACCTCTCTAGAAGTAAAATGTCCTCACTTATGCCACCTGATGGTATTCCTAAAAGGAGTTACTGAATGTATCCACGTGTATAGGCTGGTGAAGGACAGTTTTGTAGAATCTTCTGATGCCAAGTGCATTATGCCTTTGTGCTGTGACAAATATGTCATATTATTAAATAAATATAATATAAAAAAATAAATATATAAATATATAAATATATAATAAAATAAATAAATAGAAAAATATCCCCTTGATTTTGGTTGTATTTTATGAGGAGGGGGAAATCTGAAGGAAAGTTGAGTCTCTGAGTGCTGTTTCTTAGAGGAGCAGTTCTTATGTTAGAGTTAACACCAACAATACCATTAATTTAATGACAAAACTGTTGGTGAAGGTCTGTGACAATGTAGAGACACAACAGATACCCAACAGTATTTGCAGTGCTGATAAATTCAACATCCTATAAAGATAGTGTGAAGGTGTTGATAATAATGGACAAACACAGAGAAGTTTAACAAGATTAGTGAAGTCATGCCTATTTTAGAAGTAGAAAATGTGGTCCATCTAATTAAAATGGGAAGCAAGGAGAGTCTTTGCTACTAAAAAAATCCCAAACTGTGATGACTATGAACTATTTTCTGTTTCCCTTATACCTTTCCTTTTTACCTCTCGTGCTTTTATACCCCATTAGGAACTATTGATCTATGTGCCCCTACTACTCTCTTCTAGGCTGAGCTAAAGTGTGCTGCATTTTGATACTATACCCAGAGAGAGACTGAAGCATTCAAAAATATCTGATTAGATTAATAAATACATGTTATTCTCACATTGTTTGCACTTTCTCATACTGACATTACCAAGCCAAGGCTGAGTTAGCTGTTGCAACTTATGATGAACTTGTTATAATAAGTGGTATATTTTGAAATGCAGTGGTTACATAGGAGTTTCTGAGAAATGCAGCTGTATTTTGAGCAAGTCTAGAATAACAATACTAAGCATTGCCAAGTAGTAACTTGGAATTACTTCTGGAAGCAAATATGTACCAAACAGTTCAGCCTTGGGTTCAGAATTTGAACAGTATAAAAAATCAGAATAAGTAGGTTTTTTGTTGTTTTTTTTTTAATAATTTAATTCGACATTTGTGATGAGGAGTATTCAAAAGCAGAGGCTGAGTTCAGATTTTAAGTGATTTGGCTAAAACCAACCAGTCAAACAAACCCCAGCAAATATATTGTGTTTCTTCTTGTGGTGCCACCACTTCTGGAAAAGTCCCTTTGATTTCAGTTTGACAGTGTGGAGAAAAGAGGCCCGTTGAGTGAAGCTTTTTCAGTAGATTAGGGCTGCTCTGACAAGAAACAGCCATGAGAATATATTAGTTGCTTCTTTCTTTGGATTGAAGTGCCTAGTTTATATGTTACAACTCTTCTTTTCCCATTGGAGTTTTTTTTCTTGGTGACTCTACCAACATTTAGAAACCAAATGGATGTTTTTGCCACCAATGGTGATAAAATTTTGCTGGGCAAATGCAGCTCTATTTTTCCAGCATACTTTGACCTTCATTTTTTTAACTTGACCATCCTTGTCGCTAGTGAAGTTGATATGAAAACGCTTGTAGCCCTTTTTTTTTTTTCCCCTTTTGAGAGAAAAGATTACATCCTTTAACAGATGTCTTGGTTTGTCCTGTACACAGGTGAGGATAATCTGTTTAGACTTTCTTCCTAGTGTATTGATTTTTGTGGGCAATTGTGATATGCAGAAGCAAGCATCATATGTGTTATGAGCAGAAGACAGCAAATATGGTCAGGCAGAACAAAAGGACAGACCTAATCATACCATGGAGGTGTGGTATCTTATTTCAGGGGAGCAATTTTAATTAATAATAAAAAATTAGTAGTAGCTTCATTAATGTGTGTTGTTCCTTCAGGTGCTAGGAAAAAACATCGTAAATTTGTCAGAATAAAGATATTTTGAATATTAATTTACCTATATTCTGGAACTTGTTTTTTGTAAATCATATCAGCTTTTATCACCAAATTTTTTTTAGTACACCTTGCTTGGAACATGGCTGTCATGGCAAGCAGAGCTAAATCCTTGGAGCCAGCAGATCTGTTGAAAGCAAGGTTGCCAATTTAACACATATATTTTAAAGCATGAGTCTTACTCTAAAAATAACATCTGACTACATCATGACTAGCTCATTAGACCCTTTTCAGATCTCAAATGTGGCAGCTCTATTTTTGCCTTCTGTTTCTTCCCTTAAACTTGTCACACTACATTGAAACATTAAATGAAAGCAGAGGAAAGCCATCATCTTCCAGTGTTCTTGCTCAGGGATTTGAGTGTCTGAGAAATGGGAGCGTTGCTGGAGTTGTTCAGTCAGTCAGGCACGGGTGGTCTCCACCTCAGGAGAGCCTTGGAGAAGGCTTCACTCGTGTAGCCACATTTTAGGGTTGTTGGAGTTTTTTTTTTTAAAATTAGTCCTTAAGTAGGTGATTTAGAAGGATATTTGAGGGCAGAAGTCAAGAAATATCAGTAGAAAGTGACTTCTCTACACCCATATACAAATGTTCATGGGTTCTAAAGAGGCTGCTTAAATAAATACATATCCTATAAGTATCCAAATGTAGAGTAGATAGAGTTAGCCTGAATCTTCCTTGAATCTTCTCATAACTATCCTGAGAAAAAAGGATACTGTTATTTTAAAGTGACTTACTCTTATTGTTGATAATGCAGAGCCTTTAATTTAGTAGTTTTCTAAACAGTTGGTAACTCAGGAACACTGTGCCTTATTTCCCCTTTGACTATTTTAAGAGGTGAAAAGGTTCAGAACAGTCTTGATCTAAATGACTGCCTTTTTAGCTATTCTCCATTTTGGAGAGTTCAAACTACCGCTACTTTCTACATTCTGTTCTAACAGCTCCAAAGTGCTTCTCCAAAACAATGAAACTCATAATTTTTTTCTGAATTTATTGCAATGGTAATAAATTTTTTTAGCCCTTTCTGTCCTCATAATGTTGCAGATTTTTTTTAAATTTTCTGTATCAGAATTATAACAATTCTGTGGGTCTTCACAATTGCCCTATAGAATATGTTCTTTATAGATATTAATGTATGATGGTATTGTCACAGAAAAAGACTGAAGTACAGGTGTTCAGGATACTGCTGAGTTCCATTTCTTAGTTTTTCCATGCATTAAGATATAATTGTTAATATTTCACTGCTGTAGTTTTTTGGAGAGTGGTTTAAAATCTTTTTTTTTAAATATGCAAAAGCTTTCAGTGATAGAAATTCATTGCTTTATTTTGTTATCAAAGGAACAGTACTGAAAGAACAGCAAAATTGATCCATGTGTAATTTTGCAGCAGAACACACAATAAAGATGTAAATAATGTGTTTTGCAGCTCTTTCTAAAGTGCCACTTAGACTTTTCCTGACACTCCACTATGCTGTGTCAGTTGATGACAACTTCAATTTCAGTCACTGGTGTTAAGGGAGATGCCGGGAAGAAAGAATCTGTTGATTACCAGCGTAAGTTCTAATCTGGGCAAAAGGAATTAATAAAGTTTCTTAGCAGGTAATGTTACAAAAACTGTCTTCATACTGAAGTAATAAATTCAGTATTTTTCTGAACTCATGTTGAGAAAGGTTAGCCAATATTTTACGTGGCACATAGTAAAAGCCCCTCATGATTGTTGCATGTGAATAGAATCTGCAATGCTGTACCTGAGCCTCTAGCCTTGCAGCTCTCTCTCTGTCGTGCCATGGATAAGGACTGAAATGAAGTGGGTATGTTGGGGGATTCACTATTAACTCCAGATTCCTGTGGTTAATTTGAAGCAACTTTAGTTTTTTTCGGTAGCCAACAAAGTATGCAGAACACGTGAGAGAATCCATACACTTTACATTTGTTGGGGGAATATCTATTACTTTAATAATTACATTTGTTGGGGGAAATACCAAGTATGTGCATGGGATTTTTTTTGTAAATCTGTCTTTTTCGGGCATGTGTGAAAGTTACTACAGCACTGCTGCACACCTTTATTTGGAGAACCAGGTGAGAAAATGTGCTGTATACACACAAGTATTAGAGCAATGTGCTTCTTGCATGTAGATTCAGTAGAGTGTAGTCCAGCTGTGAGGTTCTCTTCAGTCTTGAACTCTTTTTTTCCTCTCCTCCTCGCTCAAGCCTTTAGTTTTTCTTTTATGTCCAATGATTTCTTAAAAAAAAGTGTGAATTACTGAATTTAAGATTATTATTTTGATTCTTACAAGAATTTGGATATTAATCTGGACACGAGAACTTGCAGGCTCAGGAAGGAGTGTATATTACTGACATTAATCTATGTGTAAGGCCCTATGTTTTAGAAAGGTTTATATGTCTGCCAGCAGCAATCTGATTTTCATTTTTTGTCTTCTCAGAATGTATGTGGTTATTACTGTGTAACTGATATTTTGGGCTTTGCTCTACAAAGAGAAGATATTAATGAAACAAAGCAATGGTGTAAAGCACTTCTTTATAGTAAAATTCTTTATGTATAAAGTTATAGTATATTCTTTATGTAAAGCATTGTAGCTTTATAGTGTTTTACAATATTTATTTCAACTTGTAAACCTCAAGTCCACCAATAGTTAGAGGATTAAGTAGTGTACAAGTTCATGGCCATTTCTTGCATTATTTTACAGTAGGTAGAATATTCTTTTGGTTCTCAATGTCAGATAAAATGGAAATGATAGCCATTTTACTCAAGGAAATTTTTATGGCTTTTGTTTAAAATTAACTTTAAATATGGTCTATGAATACTTTGTACTGGATCTGTGTATTCATATACATGATCTGTATACTTATTAGTGACAAAGCAAGTTGAACTGAATCTCTGTGGAATTACTGACTTCTCATTTGAGCATATTTTTGTGATTTTGATTGCGTTATTTTCTTTGTTAAGCTGTGGTCTCTATAAGGCTATGTTTGTTATGGACGTTTGGGCCATAAAGATGGCACAGCAAACCCAGGGATGATCACCCACTTGGTGAAAGTGTGTGGTATAGGAGCACTTACTCCATTCTTCTTTTTTTTCTCATGGCATACAACTCCAGCCAGTAGCTGTTTTTACCCCCACACTTTTTCTTAAGATATCTCACTGTAACTAGTACATGCAGCAGGTAGTTGTGGAAGAAGCAGGTTTTCAATCACTGAGACTTTTTTAAGTCTTAGGATTTTAGTATTATCTCAGTTGTTTTACGCATGCTCAAATATTTCAGACGTTATCTAATCTTTCCCTTTTGTCCCAGAGTTCTTTTTAGTGATAGCATTGCAGTGCATTTTTCACTAAAAAAATCTTCTGTTATCACGCTGAAAGCTCTTTTGTGAGAACCTCTGTATTTTTACTAGGAATATTTTATAGATATATTTGCCTTGTAGTATTGTGGTTGTACATAGTATTTGTGTAAGTTAGGTGCCTCTGCAAGCTTAGAGATTTCGTAAATAATGTAATTGATGCCTAATACTAAGTTTAGAGTAGCCACTGTGTTGAAATGGCTGTGCAGAGGTTTTGTCTATGATCTGGTCTGATGTCATGGGAAGAACAGGCACTGCAGCATTAATTTGAGGTACCATGGATATTATTGCCTATGATACCAACAATCACATTAATTATCAATATTTCCCATACACTTAGGTTTTTTCCTAACTCCCTCTCTAAAATGTCTCAATCTTTGTCTCATTAGACCCTTTTCTAAACACTTCTGCAATAAATAGTGCTTAGAAGAAGTAAGGGAACAAATAATAACTAATTATTTGCTAATTTTGTGCAAGGGAAAGAAGTAGTAGTTAGAGCTTCTGATTAAATGCTTTTAACTAGGAAAAAAATACCCATAAGATTGTTTGTTTCAAACAATATACTGAAACTGAATTTTTATGGGAAAAAAATAGCAAAGGAAACCATGAAAACCACTAATTTTGAAAATTATTTTTGCTGGGGTAAAACTCATTCCATCTTTTTGTCTGGAAACAGACAAGAGCTTGCTCAGGAGAAGGAGATCTAGGAGATTTACAGACCTTTTTATAACGTTGATATATTGTCAATACTCATATTTTCATCTATTTGCTTAATTAAGCCAGTCATCAGTGCTCAATGTGACTCGTAATTACTGTTCTTATATTCTCAGTAACAGTAGCATATCAAGTTTGTCTTGGTCAGCTTTCACCTGTTGCCTGCTTAATTGCATGCTAACATGGAGACAGTGCTGAAGTTGTTTTTAGAATGGAAGGTGATGGTATGTTGCAAGAAGTTTGTACAGGTGCATTCACATGTTGCAAGGTACTAATAATGTGACATGTGAGAAAGGAAATTCAGTAAATTAAAATCCTCTCTATATTCTTCCTTAAAAAAAAACAATAAAAGTATGGTTTTATTTACAGTGAATAAATCCCTAGGCATGTAATGATAAAGTTTTTGGTGCAGAAACACCCTCACTACCTTATCTCTGTTGTGATTACATTTGGCCTTATGGCAAATTAGCTGGAATTAAAATACAACAATGGAAGGGTATTGCTTTGATTATTTAAAAGTTGTTCAGTTAATAGCCTTCTTCATTTCACTTAAAAGAAAATTAGTATATGTATGTTTGCCTCTGAATGTGAAGTTTTCTTGAAAGAATAATGAGAATTGGTGACATGATTGACATCTTCTAACAAAATAAACTTGAAAATTCCAACAGCAGTATGAAACTGTGGCATAGCATAAAGATGTATTAGAGGTTAAGATAAAGGCTCCAAAACAGGTCGAAGCTATATATGTACACTCAAGTCTATATACAAATACACAATAGCCAGTTTTATTAGCCCTGAAACATATAAGAAATATAGGGATAAACTTTTTAGCCAAGCCTGTTGCACCAGGACAAGGTGCAATAATTTTAAAGTGAAGGAGGGTAGATTCAGACTGGTTATAAGCAAGAATTTTTACAATAAGGGTGGTAAAGCATTGCAGTCCTGTTGTTACTGAGTGTATTTGGATTGCTCATTATTTTCTGAAGTCATACTTCAAAAATCTGAATATGCAGTAAGTTCCAAATTTATGCTGCTCACACTGTATACCTTTCTAAAATACAGATTTGAGTTACTGATGTAGCAGTAATGGCATAAATTGTATGACTATGGCACACAGCTTTTTAAACATGGTGATGTTGGTACATACATGATCTGTTTCTCAAAGCTGGACTCAGAGAGAGCAGGATTTGCAATGTCAAGATCTGTCTTACATTTTATAAGTAATAGATTTCATCATGTGCATATATGTGACTACTAAAACAAACCCAGTATACAAATCTCTCAATGTTGTGCAATCTGCCCTTAAAAGAGGTATTTTCAAAAGCAGCAGTAATTCAGTGAATTTGATTGGTTGGTTTTAAGTACTTGGTTTGATTATTTTATCATGTTTATTTTTAGATTGTAAAAATCTTTTAATAGGGGCAGGTTGTAAGTTAAGATTTTCAGAAACAGTTTACAAAGCCATTATTAATTTCAGTGGGAGTTTTTCTCATGTCCTAACTACTGTCTTCTAGAAGATACTACTCTTAGCAGCCTGAAATGCATGCAGATGGTTTGTGGAATAGATGTATAAAGATAAAGAAGAACGTAAATCTATTTTCTTAGCCTACATCTGCCCACACGTTATCAGAAATTTGGACTTCTATATCTCCTAGGAATATGTTAGCTGTATAGTCTTCAGAACGTCTGTCTGAAGAAGATAGGACCACTTCTTAACCTGATAATTATATAATGAACATTATTTTCTGGGTAATTAGTATTATCAGACAGGACTAAGTCATCAAAGGGTGTTAAGTAATGCTGACTTATTTTCATGTCACTGGATATCTGGCATTAGAAGAAACTAGTGGATAAAAAATTAGAGAATTAATGGAATAATGTTTACATTAGGAGTGTGATAACATACAGATGTTTTGGAGGAGCCTGTTCCAATGTTGCTTCTTACCATCCTTTGCCTCAACAGAGCAGTCTGTTAAGTTATGAAAATATTGTGTCAGAATACGTTTTTGGGCTACAGGCATATTCATTGAAGATGTTGTGGAGATGATTTGTTTCAGTCAGATCATACTTGGTGGCTGAAATCACAACTAACTTCTGAAGTGCATTTTGTCACCCACCTTCAACGCATATGTGTGATTACATATATATGTATTTATGTAATTGGGGTAAAAATCTGCTAAACAATGGCATAATGGGAACTTCTCAACCCTAGGAAAAAGGCACAAAGCTACTGCAAAATTAAATAAGGTTTGAAAATGAGATATGAATGAAAAATTGAAAGTTTAATACTTTTCTCCAAAAATGCAGATCTAAGTCAAATAAAAATACTAAATTTCTAAACATCTTATCAACTGCAGTGATAATACCAAAAATGAAAGTACCAAAAACTCATTTAAAGATGGAGTAAAGTTTGTTTGTAAGTATTATTTAAATACTGTGTTGTAAGTAAAGTAAAATAAAAATGCATGGACTAAACTGTAAAAGTTATGCCTTATTTTGCTAGCATGGCTTTCTTTTTGTGTGAGAGCTGTTGGCAACATGATGATAAATGAATAGTGAAAGGGAATAGGTTTAAGAAAGCATACAATTCACAAGTGCTACTTTAGATGTTGATGCACTCTAGAGCATGATGATACTGTTTCCAAATGGTTGCAAAGAGGAATTTTTTTTTCTCACAGCATTCTGTACACTTAATGTTTTTAAAAATTTGTCTCATCCTTGTCCAACTTGAGTAAAATACTGTATGTTATCACACCTGTTATCACTGCTATTTTTTTCTCACATTAAATCTAATTGGGCTTGCATGTTCATTTTTAGCTTTCCCTTCACGCACACATTTTTCTGAGTTAATGTTTCATATTTATTTTCATTTTTCCATTAATTTCTTCCTCTTCAGGTGCAATCTAGCTCCTGTGGTGGAGTTTGCTGCCGATGTGGGAACTAAATCTGATTTTATTACCATGAACCCATCAGTTGTACAAAGAGCATTTGGAGGCTTTCGGAATGAGAGTGACAGAGAAAAATTTGTGCATAGACTATCCATGCTGAATGACAGTGTCCTTTGGATCCCAGCTTTCATGGTCAAAGGTGGAGAGAAGCATGTGGAGTGGGTTAATGCATTAATCCTTAAGAATAAATTGAAAGTGCGAACCGCCTATCCATCACTGAGACTTATTCATGCTGTCAGAGGGTAAGTGTATGGAAAAGACTGGTCTGTCCTCAGCACAATGAAACTCATAACTAGAATTCCTATCAGGCAGAAAAAATTATGAGTGTCGAAGGGAGCATGGTATTTCCCTTGTTGATGTAATGGATTGCATTGATGACAAGTTTGTTGGGTAATAAATGCTGGCCACTCATTTAGCCAGCTCTGCTGCAAGCAGTTGAAATGCATTAGCAAAGTAGCTTTTCCAATTACACTTTTATGTGCAAAAATGTATCATCATATAGTGATAAGCTAATCTTAAAAGCAGTCTGAATTGAGTGTATGAAAGTGCTACATGTCTTCTTTGGGAAACAACTGTGAAGATAAAAAAAAATACAATGTAAGGAGCATCAGGGGTAAGGAAGCAACCCTGTAAATATTGAAGCCTGGCAGATCTAAAAGTACTGAGCTCCTTCATAAAATATCTAGGATTTGGAGCAATCTTTCTCCTTTTGAATTTGGCATGGGCAATTCAAAGCCAAAGGTTCTTGGGCAGTTCAAACGCATTGAAAGTGTTAATGAAACCACTTATTAGAAAAAAGATGTATCCATACTTTGAGCATGCTTTGACCCCATAATTAAACAAAACTATCAGATGAAGGCTCCAATGTCTTTGTAACTGCTATATACTATGAGTATATAGGGCCATGCCTGATAATAATTCAAAATATGATCGTAATACAATGTTTATACATCAAATTATGACAATGTGGTAATACTCAGCTTGACTTCCTTGAAATGTGCTGTTTATGGAGTTTAGGAAGATGCTTTAAAGTACTGCTGTTGGCTTGTAGACCAGTTACTGATTATGTAGCTGTTCTTATTGTTACAGCAGCAGAGATAAGTTTAGAAAGGATGTTTGAACCTTTATCCCAATATAGTATGAGAATAAAGCTTAGACAAAAGTTGTTCTTCAGGATATTTTGCCATGTCTCATAGATTAGCTGCTGCATTCCCTCTGTGGTGTGCTCCTGGCACCGGAAAAAGCTAATCGATTGCCTTTGAAATTAGGAAATACTTCAGAAAACCTTTACTTTTTTACTGAGTGACTCCGTTTTGTTGGACATTTATATATTTATATATGGCCCATATATTTATGGACCATGATTGTGTTGAATTTTCAAGTATTCAAAATGTCTGTAGTACATAGGTATGGTGCTTTGTATGTGTATATAAACCTGTCTGAGATTGCTTCTGGTTTACAAACAATAGTTTTAATTTCCATCTGCTAAATCCCGGCAAAGTTATCAAATGTGAATGGTAATTCAGAATGTGCAGTCTTTAACTGGACAATTTGCTGGTCGTTTAGGGGGCTTTGTCTTAAAAAAATCATTAGTACCCACATTGTCTCTCTGAGGTGAGGCAACAAAAGCTCTGCCATCCAATTGTTGAAAATTTGGATTGAGCTGTATTTTATATTATACCTAGCAGTGTCATCTGATATGACTGCATAGATTTGTCCAGTTGTTGAATCTGCAATTTAAATTCCACAGTAAATTTAAATTGATATCAAGAGTTTTTTGATTTAATGAACCTAAAATTTTATTAAAATATGGAAATATGGTGAATTTTGGGCCAAATCATTTCATATCTAATAATCAATAAGGTTCATGATTCCAACCTGACATGTTAAGTACAAATAGAGAACGTCTTATGCTGAAGTGTGCGGGCCCAAGGTTTGGAAAATGTTGTCTGTATTCCTTTTTGTATGTACCAAGCTGTTTGATTTTTCCTTCATTTGTCTTTAAAGCATATGGTGTTTGGCATTTTCTAAGGGCAGAACATAAAGTTTATTAGACTTCTGATCTAATGAGGCCAAATTCTTTAATGCATTATAAAGTTATATTAGAGTTTTATCTAGTAACAGGTCGGTTTGGCTACAATCACAGCACTGAAATTCTCACTCCTGTTCTTCCTTCTCTTTTAATGAAAGAAACGTAATGAGCGGTACACAGTGTTCCAGAGTTGCTATTG
This sequence comes from Polioptila caerulea, assembly GCA_013397295.1. Classification (NCBI taxonomy): domain Eukaryota; kingdom Metazoa; phylum Chordata; class Aves; order Passeriformes; family Certhiidae; genus Polioptila; species Polioptila caerulea. Next base: position 125,760 of record VYXF01009985.1, on the reverse strand, counting down.
ATCAGATAGTTTCTATTGATCAGATGACTGCATTCTGAGATAATTTTTAAAACTTTTTTTTTTTTGTCCATGATGCACTTTTTGGGTTAAAAAAAGAAAAAGGTAATGTGGTACTGGAAAAAGAAACTACTGTTTTGCTGATTTCATGCTTTATAAAACTGCTGTGAGTGATGGATGCTTCTCTAGAATCTCAGAAGGATTTTAAAACCAGATTATATGCATACAAAGTCCAGCATGATAGCTACTTTTTAAGTCAGTAGTATCATAAATAGCCATTGTATTTAGATTTTTTTCTACAGTAGATTTAGTTCTAGTGTTTACCTGTGATAATTTTTCTCTGTTTTGCTTTTCCACTCCTTGATGAGTTAGTTTTGAATTTTAGATTTTGAAAGTGATTTGGGAGCCATAGCATGATTTTTTAGTGTCTCTAAAAGCTAATTTATGGAACTTTTAATGTCACTGTGCACATATTGACAAAATAAATGAGGCAATCAATACATGACAGAGTTCAAGATGGAACTAAGATCTTTAAATTAACATCTTAACTGATTAAAGACATTGCTCTCTAATGTCACTGCCAAGAAGATTAATTATAAAGCAATTATAATGAAAAAAAACCACATAACTTTCTTTTATTGACTTCAATGACTAATTTCAGAAAGTTTTTATTAAGAAGGCTGAGATTTAATGCTGAACTATTTCATTAGGACTATTTGTAGTAAGATTTTCCAAATGAAATGATACTCTCTGAGGTGTGGAAAGTGTCTGTATAGAGGCTTGTCTCAGTAATTGAATATAGATTAAACAGTAGGCAAAAAGGAGCTGAGCCTGCTGGGATTAGAGTCCAGGTCATACTGTTTACTTCTAGTCGTGGCAGGCAACCAAATTCAAAAGTAGGATCCAGCAGGATGTTCTGCTATGGATCCCGCCTTGCGGATCCATGGAGGGATTAGAGAGGATTCCTAAGACTAAACATGCAGTTAGTACATTAAGTGGAGGTCAGTTAACTCCCAGAGCCTTATACAGCTCTTTTTTTTTTTTTTTTTNTTTTTTTGTGCTTCTGCTGGTGAATATTTGAAGACATCTGTTAAAGAGGCTGAACTACCCTCTTGCCCTGGCAAGCAATACAGATGTAAAATGCTCTAGTTTTCTGAGAAGCTTTCTCTTATATTTCCTCTCCTAATTCCACAAACCAAAGTTCTCACGCTCATCTTGATGTGTAAGAATGTTTTCTTGGCTGCTCTTCCAACTGGAGCCATCCAGTAGGAAACTGGATATTTTGAGCTGTTAGTCACTCAGAGGCAGTATGACTGAAATTGCTTCACATTAGATTCCTTCCCATCTTTTGGGTACAGAGCAATTGTGTGGACATCCTGTGGGATTTGCCTTTGCTCTGCTTATTTCCTCCTTGATCCTGCCTGTGAAAGAGCAGTATTATCCTGCATTAAACATGGCAGAACTCCCACTGAAATCTCTGAGTTTTGCCAATGTAAGGAGAATGCTGTGCCTATTTATGGTCACTTCTCAGTGCAGAGTATTTTTTTCTTTATTAGTGAAAGCAAACAGCTATTCTCTGGATGTAGTGATCTTCTGCACAACCTCACCACATTTTCAGGGTTCTTTACTCTGAGAACTACAGAGAAATACTTTCAGAAACTGAAACATGCAGAAATAATGTAGTTCCCAGCAGCTCTGTGCTGGGAACTCTCTGTGTGAGAAACAAGTACTATGAGTAATCTATATTGCCAAAACTTCTGTTTGTTTTCTTCCTGCTAACAGACTTCCCTTTTCAGTTTACTGCTAGAATACATTTGTTAAGGAAAGATGTTTTGGAATACATGGATTAATAAATCACCTGAGGGAAAAAAAAATGGTCACTATGCTAAAAATAGAATTCTAAATATAAGATGACTGTGTCTTTTGCATCATGTATGTAAATATTCAGAATATTTGAAATATTTTGAAGAAAAGAAAATTCACACTAGCTACTTTTCAGTGGAGTACAATCCTTTTTTTTTAATATGCGTGGACGTTAAAAATAAGAGTTTTGCTTTATAAAACCCTTGTGCCCTAGTACAAGGTATCGTTGGAGCTGGCTTTGTTTAACTTATACAAACAAATGGGCAGCCATTAGTTTGGATTTTAAAAACCTAATATATTGTGTGAAGTTGTTCATCTAGTATCAATATCCTGTCCTATGCAGGGAGCAGGAAGCGATGTTCCTGTTCTTGAAGTGGAGAAACTCCAGGGTTGACTTTTAAGTCTAGCAGCTACTTGCCAGAGCTGCAGCACCCCTGCATCTCTTAAGGATAAGCCCTGATCTAGTTTAAAGTTTCACAGGATAAGCTTTTATTTCCTTTGCACAAGTTCTCCTATTTTATCACATTCCTGAAAGATTTAGCAAGGTCTGTCAGGAGATAGCTCACTTTCTGAGAGAGTTTTTCACTGGAGGCAAGCACAGTTGAAGTAGAATAAACTTCTTTCTTATATTTTCACTCCCTTGTCCATTCTTCCAGGTAAGCCAAGAGAAGTTTTTCATGATAATAGGGATATTTTTATAATTTTTTTTTTTATTCTTATTTGCCTTTTGACAATGAACTTTTCTAAGTTTTTGTTTTGGGAGAATGGTTTAATCTCTTACTGAGGCAACTGTTTTGTTCCTTATCAGCAATGTTTATATACTTAACACTTGTAAAACTTACTCTTCCCAGACTGACTTTCACGTTTCAACTAGTGAAGAGCAACAGTATTAGTCATAAAAAAAAATAGGAATTAAATTTTCCATTTTCAAGTTCTGTTGCTTAGGTTATCTACCATGAGCAACAGCACTCTCACTAATGCTAATGACTCCTAAGAGCTAAGCAGGGAGTAAGTAACACATAGTTTATTCATACAGTGTATCTGCAAATTTATATTTATTTGAAATCTATTTTGGTACTTATTATGATTATTTTTCAGTTTTAGGTTGTTTGGGTTTTTTAAAAATTTATTTTCCCTTACATAAAACCTGTGTTTCTGAAAAGCATAAAAATGTGTTATAACTCCCATTTGATAATTTCATACTCCTATTAAAAAAAACTGTAGCTGTGCAATTAGGAAGCAAACTGGAAACATTTTTTGTTGTCTGTTTTTGACAAACCAGTAACAGGACTGGAATCCACAGAGAATTATGTTTGCCATACAGTATTCATTGAAGAATTGAGAATAGCCTCTCTTGGGATTTTTTTTTGACACATGAGATGAATTATCTGTTGATTCTGGTTGGAACATCTATGCATGAGAAAATTGTTAGGTTTCCTCCCCTTTTTTTTAAAGTGATGTTTCGAAGATAAGATACTAATAAAAATTCTGCTACTTTTTGTTTTGATTGTAATGCCTTCCAAGGGTTTTCAAAGATGTGTGCATTTGGTTTTGATCTTACTGAGCTTCTGTGATGAGGAGAGATTGCATTAAGCATCCAGACAGTAACAGATTTCTTCAAATACTTAGTTAACTACTGAGGTAATGTGGCAATAAGCAAACAAAGCTGTAGGTATATACACTATATGGTTTGGCCTTTTGCTTTGGTCAGTTCAGGTAATTGGGCTGTTAACATGAATAGTGCTTCAGTGAAATAATACACTGGCACAAACATAAACAGTGGTGTCAGTATAGGAAGGAGCAGTTTGGCTAAGTGTCTTCCGTAGCCTTGCTTTTTAATGCACATGAGTTCCTTCAAGAGTGTTTTAGTGGATTTGTTTGAAGTTTCTGAGTTTGTGTTGGTATACAGGGAGAGATTTAAGTGTTTTGTACCATCTGGGGATATTTTGTCTGGAGTTACCAAAATGCTAAGACTGATGGCTACTGCTTTCTTCCCGAAGATTTGTGCCAAAATGTAGGTGCTGTGTGTTCTATTTGTGGGTAAGAAGTTGTTAATGACACACCAGTGTTTTGGGTGTGCCTGAATGGCACTTGCACAGCCTCAAAACTTCCCCATTACCAAAGGAAATGCCATGCCATCCAGCATCATGCTCAGCAAGCAATACAGCTGTGGTAGCAGAAGAAGAGGATGGAGTAATTTCTTTCACCTGGTTAGCTGTGTTTATGTTGATCTCTGACTTTACTTGGTTTTGCCCTTCCTGCTCTCTCCCCACCCCACTGAGGAATGGGGAGAGGAGTGGGAACATCTGAGCAGTGTCAGGCCCCCATGTGAGGGAAGGAATTTGTTTATTTGGTGCATAAGCCATATATAGGCTTTTCAGAAGCCTGTTAGCCTGTTTCAGTTTACATCAAGGAATTAGAAAGTGAGAAAAAGAGTGAGCATTGCTCTATTTCAGACCCTTGGAGGATTAGGTCAGTGCTGACATGCCTGGTGTGATGTTTTAAGAACAGAACATGTTTTCAAAGAAAATAACTGATTCATTAGGTGATAAATCTGGATTCTGCTCCTTTGCTGTTGGCAGGCACACCCTCGTTGAGGTAGATACTAGTAGTGCCTGTGTTTTGAATGGAATGAGATTTGAAGTCTCTCACCAGTACTCATTTTCCTTCCCATTCTAGACCAAAGTCTCTGCCCTTCTCTGTTCTGTCTTGTGTGTCTCTTTCAGCAGAGGTTGCTCCTGTGAATCCTGTTTTTAGGTGTTATGCTAATTCTTATTCTTATCCTTACCCTCATTTGTTGCCATGAGCACATACACATGTTTGGGAGGTTAGTGCTGTTTGGATTCACATGAATTCAATACTGTAACACTGCCGTATTGAAGTCCTTTTCTGAGCTCTGTCCTTTTGTCTTCAACAGGTAGATGAATAGGTCATAGGAAAAATTAGGAAAATAACAGTTACTTCCATAATGTGTAAAAAATAATTACTTCCATTTCTAACTTTTTAAAGCAGTATTTCTATATAGAAATATTATAGGTCCTTTACCTCATGAGCACTGAGGAAACAGCTTATTGATGTTTTCTAGTCTGTATTTAGTGGAAGCAAGTGCCATAATTTGCATTTTTGTATCATATCTTTAGTGAAGTAGTCAAAGAAAATGGACTTAGCAAAAGTTATTTCTAGAACTTGCTTTTTCATTTCAGTTATTTGTACTTTATTGTCTACTCTGGGATACAGGGGACTTTCCAAAGAAAATGAGTAATAATTTTCTTTTGCAAGAAAAGAAGACCTGAAAAGAATCTGAGATAGGACCTTACTGAAAAAAAAGTGCAGCCCCTGGTTTCAGAACATTTTGGAGGCTCACAAGGTGGGAGGTTTTTTTCTTTTTTTTTTTTTTTTTTTTTTTTTTTTTTTTTTTTTTCATTTCAGTATAAGTGTGGGCACACTTGAAAGCTGAATTGGCAGAAGGGAAGTAAGTGGGTGTTTCACAGTCATACTGAAACCAACAGGTGGCCCAGCTTATTCTTGTATCAAATTATTTAGCTTCAGATTAAATGTAACACACAGATGGGCTAACAAGGTAGTAGAAGGATTCATGTGTGACATTAACTTTACAGGAGAGGCCTCGCCTTTTTCACCTTTTAGTCTACAATGGACAGATCATTGAAATGCAATAAGAAAAAGGTGGTTTACAGAATTTGGCTCTCAGTGCCAAGGTGGTTTACAGAACATAGCCCTCAATAACAAGAAGGTTTCAGAAAATGATCCCAGTGGTGAGTCTTATCTTCCTTTGCAGAACTAGCAGTCATTTAAAAATCACTAAAGAGAAGTCTTGAGGTCTGATAAAGACAACGTCAAGGAGAGAAGCCCTCCCTCCATGCAATGTGTTCTCCTCTCTAAAAGGCATCCACTGGAAGCTGTGTTGGGTGTGTGAAACCCTGGAAGCACAGCTGTGAGCGGTGCTGTGGGAAAATGATTGCCAAGCAGATAGGGCAGCTCAGCTGGCTACAGGAGTATTGCTGCATGCTGGTGCTGGAAACAAAATACAGTCTTGACCCCTAGATCACTGGTGGCCATTGGGATTTCTGCTACCTGCAAGGGGTTTGTCGTGGGTTTCCAAAGAGGAGTTGATTTGCTGTAGTTTGTGGGTTTCCCCCAGGGATATTTCACAGTTGGAGCAGATGCAGAGGGATGAGACTTGCTGGCTCTGGAGTCTATTAGAAAATGAACTGGATGAATTCAGGAGAGAGAGAACAAGTTTGAGAGGATATGGGTAGAGGGAGATTTGGTTCGTGCATTTGTTAATGTCAGCTCTCTGATGTTTTTAATAGCAAACATCTTCTCCAAACAAATCTCTTAAAAGAACAGTAGGCTTCTCACAAGCGAGGATAATACATAAAGGCTGATGAAGACAACAAAATAATGCCTCAGATCTCCTTGTTTTAACTCATGAGATTGCTAAGCCATCATTGCTATTTTAGTATGATCATTCTCTGAAGCAGAGGTGAAAGAGAAGAGGAAATCCAGCTTACTGGTTTTGTTTTCAAATTCTATAAACTTGTTCGTAATATGCAAAGTAAGTTCTGGACACAGAATATCTGGGAAATGTGCCAAAGTGTAAACACACTTTATTTCTGTAGCTTTAGTGATGTGAAGTTGAGTAGCTTGAATTCAGACTGAAGATCTCCCTTCAAATGACTCTTAGTTACATGGTTGATGGTAACTGGGTAAAGCCACTCACAATATAAGAAGATAGCATTGTAAATAACAGTAAGACAGCTCAGATTTTGTTTAAAGGCTTCAATCCATAAAGTGAGAACTAATTCCTTTTAAAATAATTTTAAATGCATTTACACAACCTTTTTTCTTTTTTTTTTCAATTTTGCTTTGTTTTAATCTTTCAGTCTAGTGAAGTGGGTATATGATTTTGTTCAGGATTCCTTTTTTTTTTATTTGATATGGAACAGCAGTAATAAAGTGAAAAACAGTGGATACCTACCTACTGTGTGCCTCTATTGATGCAGTGCAGATTTAAAGTTCATGAAACCCACATAAAGAAAATAAAGCAAGTTGTACAATGCAGAGGGCACGTTTCTATTTTTTTTTAATACTAGCCAATAATGACAAAGTCTTTTGTCATTTTCTCTATGTTCCTCTCATATATAGACGAAAGAGAAGATGATGCAGAAGGCTGTCACATCAGAAGGCAAACTAAAGACAGAAAATCTTTGTGGAGTAAAAACATCCATTAATCTTTCTACTTGAGAATCACAGAAATTTCTCTTGGGATGTTATTGCTTGTAAAATCAGTAATGGGATCTGCACCTTACACATGGGTGTCATATATTTGTTTCTGATGATTGTAGAAATTACTCAAAACAGTTTTTTCCTTGGTGTATTGCATGTCCTTATGAAACCAGTTGATAGATTTGGCAGAACTCCAGTCACATCCCATTGCTATTTAATGGGCATTTTGGTTGGCATTGTTTGCAATGAGCTAGAATTTAATGGGATGTGAACAGTGAGCATTCATTCATTCATTCTTTGAAGACACTGGTCCTTTGGCTTGTTGACTCCCTGTAATATTGTTTAAGTGTGCTTTTCATATTTAATGGATTTTGTAAGGCAATCTGCCACTTTGAGTTTCACATTAAGTTGTGGTGCAGCAAATTGTTTCTGTTCAAACAAATTCATTCAAACACATGCTTGCACATGTTTCAGTGAATGCTTTTGACTGGGCAAAGGTTTTGTGTAATCTTGATCCTGCAGAGTAACTTCTGCCTCCTTCATTTACTGAAGTAGTATACTTTTATCTGTATGAAGCCTGTCTCTCTCTGTTGGTTAATTCAGTGAGAACCATGGGTTTATGATGATGGCCTACTTTTGAGACAAATTTAAGAGAGAACACATTGTAATGATTAGTCTCCTCCTCCCTGCAGCAGTACAAAATTAATACTAATAGAGGAATGTGAAAAAACCCCAATAACACCAGCAAATAAACGAAACAGTTTATTAACAACAAAATGCCTACAAGTCAAGGAAGAAAAACAACACCAAATGGTCAGATCATGTTCCGCCCCACACTCACAGTGGAATGAAAACTCAAAAATGGCCAGGAAATGTTGGAAAAATATCCCTTGCCAACACATAGTTCAAGATAGCACCAGCTTTCACTCTGAGGGAAGTGGAGCTTCCACGGAAGAGTTCCAGCAGGAGACAAAAACCTGGCAGCTCCCTGGCGTCGACCTCCTCTCCAGAGCAGCCATGGCAGGCAGAACACCTGGTCTGGACCCTCTTGGTGTGCCTTGGCTTTCTGTCCCTTGGCTCCCTGAGGCTTGGGGCAGGGACAGGGCAGCCCTGCTCCCGCCGGTCCCTCTCTGTTCGCACACCTGCAGCTGCTGAGATCTCCTCCAGGCAGAGAAATGATTCCAACTGCAGCTTCTCCAAGCCAGGGAAGGGAAAAGCTTTTAGCCTGGGCCAACGAAACCAAGCTAGGCAAGCAGAACCTCAGCTCACAGAGCCATGGAGCAGCTGGGCAGTGAGGCTTTGAAAATGCCCACCAAAAACCCCAAAGCTCTCCAGCCCTGCACACACCCAGTCCTGGGCCTTAAAGATACAGCAACCATTTCTGGGCATAAAGCAGAGGATCATGCAATAGGCTATCAACATAAATCACTTCAAGGCAGATAGTAAAATCAATAGCTTTTATGTCTGATTAATCTGCTCTGGTTCATTGCACTGACCAAATTTAAGGTCCTGTAATGCATATTTTCTGTAATAATCTCTAAATAGGAGACTTCAGTTTACATTGATTAAATCAAAAGATACCAGATTTTCTTCTATAGAACTTCAATATACTTCATATACATATATATATATATAAAACTTCAAGAGCTTCAAAATATCTAACAAGTAGCATAGCGCTGAACATGTTGTTTTACTGTATCCAGACCTCATGTTAGGATATTAGGCATTATTGACTTCAGCTGTAAAGGGCAGTTGGGCACAAGCTGAAAGCAGTTTAAAGCTGTTTATAGTCCAATGAGCAAAGAACATCTTGAGCATATTCTCAAACATACAGGCTGCACTTTTTAACATTAGTTTCAGTATCACTGCCATTAATGAAATGCTTTCAGATGAGTGCAAAGAACTCATCCTTGGGTCATCTTTCTAAATTTTGCCCTATTTCGGGGATACATAATATAATATTCCATAGCAGGGACCGAAAAATCCAAGTTGACTTCCTCTAAAAGCAATTGACTCTAAAACATACTTCCAATTCTAGCCCTACTTAAAATGGAGTTGTTTTCTTTTGCCTGCATTTATAACTGTTTTGTTAGGATTGGGCCCAGAATGGAAATTCATTGCAACTTTTCCTACCAACTTTTTCGTTTATAGGGTAGATTTAACAGGCGATGTAAGTTTTTAGAATACAATCTTTCAAGAATACAGACTGTGGAATGGATGTTCTAGGCAACAGATAAATTATTCTGACGGAAAAAAGGCAGAATTTAACAATTTGAGTGGGCCCTTCCATTATTGTCTTCCTAATTCTCTACTATGCATAGTGGACACTGTATTTTATTCTTATTCTTCATCTATTAGATTTTTCTTCTGAACATGACTGTATTTACATTGTTTTGAAAAGAGAGAAAATTAGTTACATAGGATTTTTTTCTGTTACAGAAATATATTCATTGTCCATTAGCGTAAGAACAGATATTCACTCAGTAGGAAAGACTAGATCTAATGGTGAAGGCTAGAATTAGGGCATATTATTAATTTTTATTACATCCCTCCAGTAATATTCTGTTCAAATTTTCATAGGAAAAATGCTAATGAATTATAAGCTGTTGTAATGCCATCATAAAATACGAAGAATTAATATTTTATATTATTAATTTTATTTCATAAAATATTAAGAATTAATGTAAGTTTTTGAAATCCATACTTTATTAATTTAGTTACCTGTGCATTTCAAAGCACTTAGCAATGCCCCTAGTCACAACATTACTGTTACGACTTTGCAGTAAGGTTACATGGTTCTTTTTTAGTCTACTATCCTATAACTGAATTTGTTATATCTTTGTTCCAACAGATTTTTCCATGTTCTTTATTTGATGTGGCTTTCCCAGATAAGCTTTCACTAGTACAGATTAAGAGTTTTGTCCCATCAGTTGCACTCTTTTTACAAACCAAATTCCTCTTTCGCTCTATTTGCCTGTCTTTCTGTCATGGGAGATAGATTTTTCTTTTTTGTGGTCATTTTTATTGAAATGTAATGTAATTTTTGTTATGCCCTTACCAATTCCCAGAAAAAGTCAGAACCCCAGAACACACTTTGACAGAGCACAGAAGTTCAAGATTAATATGAACATTTGGTTTTACATACCCAGTGGCACTGGTTCTGCAGAACATGGGTCAAATTCATTTGACAAGGCAGTGGTACCTTTGCCGACCTAAGCCATTATCAAGGTTTCCTGTCAAGGAACTGCTTCAATATTTTTTTTGAGGCTTGAATAGCTACTCTGATAAGTATAATGAGGGCAGTTTGAGGAAGGGAATATAGCTGATAGAAAGCAGGCTGTTTATTTATCATCTTGCCTGATCTCTGCCTGTTAGAGGTGCCCCTGTGGGCTAGGTGGGGTATACTCTTGGGTTCAGATTTCTCTGTTCGGTTCCAGGAATAGAAGAGGTCACAAAGTGGGCTTGTGTCTCTGTCTTTCAGCTTGAGGTTGGCTGCTGATATCAACCTTCCTGATGCCACAGATAAAATCCCTGCCAAGGAAGCCAAACAGCTGTCACAGCTGGTGTGGGTCAACTTCTAGCTCCCTAAAGTGTTCCAGTAGTAGAGAATAGCAGCCTTGTCTCTTGTGCCACCCCTAGGTGGAAAAGGAGGCCCAGAAGATGAGTGGAGAGCAAGGAATTCTTTCTAGCAGTTACCACTCACAGCCAAAAGTCTTCCTCAGTGGAGGAGTCTACTTCTAAAACAGACCCAGCAGGAACATGAGCCAAAATATAAGCTTAGGCTATAAATGTCCTAAAACCTGAAAATGTCTCTTTCCTGTGACTGCCTTCCCATGTTGCTGTTAGGAAATGCTGGAGCTTTTCTGTACACTGCACATTTGTGGGTTTTTGTTGGGTTTTTTTTGCCTAACATTTTTCCTACTTCCAAGCTTATTTCTCCCTTTACATAAGTTTCTGTGTCTGGAATAGTGGCAGGTACTCTTATACACTGAATAGAAAATTTAGTTTTTAAAACCAATAAAATATTGTTGTGCCGTCTTCAATCTAATTATGAATCATCCCTTTGCTTCATTGCTTCTGTTTAACCCAAACTAATACCAGTATCCTTTCTAGAGAAGAAAATAAGTAATATTTGCAACCTATATGAGAGGGGAAAAAAGCCATTGGCTCCCTCTGAAACCATTTGTAGCCCTATTTATTTAAAATATAATTGCATTCTTTTTACCTACTTCTATAAGTGTTTTCTTAGAACTGGGCCCAGTGTGCTTTCCAGAATGGCAATCCCACACAGCTTTTCTGGGCAAGGTTTTTTTTGTAGCTGTGCTTTATAGTTTTAGACATAGGTAAATAGTTTATCTTCTGAGGTTTCCATGCAGAAAGAATGAAACAAATGGCAAAGGAGGACTATAAAATTATGGCAAATTGTTGCTTAGATTCAATATTCAACTTGATGGTTCTCTTTCTTCCTAATTTATCAGATACTTTTCTGTGTTTTATCATTGCCACTGTATGTTGCTACAGACATGTACTTCACTTAGATTTGACTGTTAATATACGATCTAAAAACATCTTCTATCTGACATTTCAAATCCTAATAGAGTCATATGCATGCCTCTTGATCACCATTTTTACATCTACCAGTCACACTGTTCAAATGTTCTCCAACATTCTTAAGGTTTTATTTTAGTCCTTAATATTTCTATATCTTTAAATGGTTCCATGGAACAAGCTAAAAATATATGAAGTAATAAATAGTTGTCTTAACAGCTGGAATTGTAAAGAAAAAAAAAAAAAGCCCAGAAATGCTGGCAATTTTCAACAAATGTATAACAAACAATGGTTTACTTGTGTTAATCAAAACCAGGCTAATTTGAAATTACACACTGGCACATTGACTTTGATTTTATAATTGTGAAGGTAGTTCATTAATATATAATGTCTGTGTGGAGAGTAAAAGAAAAATTGTTGCAATCTTGTTTATTCTAGGCACACAGTTTGTGGTGATTGGGAATGGGGATGTGGCTGAGCCTCATCCCTAATGGGCTACAGCTGTGTGGGACAGGTGAGCAGTGTTAAAGCTAAAGAGACCTGGAATGCTGAGGGGTACAGACCAGTCACAGAAGGGTAGAGAGGGCATACAGGTGTAGTGCATGTAGGTTGAATGGTACAGAGGTTGTACAGAAGAACAAGAAGTCAGTGGTGCTTGGAACCATTCATGAGGTCAGTTGTACATTCTTCTTCAGTTTATTTCTGGTGGATTCTAGTTTCTGGCTATTAATTGATTTTAAAAAAAATTAGGAAGTGTTTTTGAGTTAGGATTTCTTAACCTGAAGGAAACATTAACACGTCTTCATATGGATATGAACTGGAAATATACACCCATAGCCTACAAAGCCAGTTGTATCCTGGGCTGCTTCAAAAGGATTATGGCCAGCAAGTCGAGGGAGTTCATTCTGCACAATTTTGCACTGCTGAGACTCCACTTGCAGTCTTGCATCTGGCTCTGGAGTCTTCAGCTGAAAGAAGCTAGGCACTTGCTGCAGAGCAGGGTACAGAGCAGGGATACAGAAATGTCAGAGGACTTCTTTCTCTGAAGAAGGGCAGAGCTGGGCTTGATGAGCCTGGAGAAGAGAATGCTTCAGGGAGACATTACTGTGGCCCTCCAGTACCTGAAGGGAGCCTACAAGAAAGCTGGAGAGGGAGAGACTATCTATCTCTCCAAGACAGGACAAAGGACACTGGTTTTGAGCTGAAAGAAGGTAGGTTTGGATTAGACAGAAGGCAGAAATGTTTTATCATGAGGGTGTTGAGACACTGGAACAAGTTGTTCAGGGAGATTGTGGACGTCTCATCACTGGAATTGCTCAAGGCCAGATTGGATGGAGCTTTGAGCAGCCTGGTCTAGTGTAATATGTCCATGCCCAGAACAGAGGGAGAGGACTAATTGATCTTAAAGGTCCCTCCCAACTAAATCGATTCTGTGATTCTGTAATTCATAGAATACTGTATTTTGCTCCATTTCTGTAAAGTAGGCATATGTTATTGCTCAAGTATGTCACAGAAATAAAATAGAGATGGAACACCTCACTGGAAGATCTATCTCCATCATATTCAGTAAGGAGCTGATCTGTCAGACAGGAAAACCTTTTCTCCAGAAGTTTCTTTCTTGACTTTCTAAGCCTGTGAAACGTATGCTAGGTTTGTTTTGCTGCACCTTTGCTATGTGTCTTTGTGCACATCTAGTGCAACTGTAATCTCAGATTATTTATGGGTGACTTCTAAAATTAAGCTATGTTTCATTCTTGAAAATGATTTTGTAAGTGAGAGTTGAGCGAGCAACCCTTTTTAGCAGAGGCATGTACTGTGCTGGAGTGTCAGTTGGTGGCTTTGATGACTCTGAAGCAAGGGCAGATGTTTCAGTCCCTATTCAGTAGAAGACTAACCATATTTACTGGCAAAGGTTCAGGTCTCTTTTTCATGTAAATGGATTCCTGAGGGCTTGAAAAGAATATCCATCAATATATTAAAAAAATTATTTAAGTTTCACTAGGAACATAAGTAAGTAGCCTTTACTTTCCTTGGTGTCCTGCAGTGTGATGTATCACAGAGAAGATTTCTAACTGCTAAAGAGGCAGATCAGATCAGGACATAATCCTGACTTTTTGGGTAGAGCTCTGCTTGAGTTTCAGCTCTTCATAAAGTGCATTATTCCTTTTAATGAAGGAGGGTTTTTTTATGTATACTCTTTGAAAATATTGTACACTGAAAACATTCAAGCAGATCTTGTGCAAACACTCAGCAGTGCTTTTGTGCTGGCTGTCACATTTTCTGTGTTGTTATTCACACTTTATTTCTTCCACACTTTAGATTCCTTGTGCAGCATTCTGCTCAAAGCATATCTCAGTAAGAAAAAGACAAATAGTACATTTTTTAATTAAAACATTCACATAAATTGAGAGGGTAAATTGAAGGGTTGTTTCTGTCATTGATGTGATTAATGCCACTGAAGACAAGAAAGAACAAGAAAAGGATTTGTTCTTTGAAATTGAGGAAGATACTTGCCCTAACACCTTCTTTAGAAAACAGATATTTGGTCCAAGAACATAAAAGTGGCTATTTAAGAGATCCCTTCTAGCCCATAGTCTTGCCAGTGCCAGTGTCAACACAGAAACATAGGAAAAAAGTTAGAAACAGAGGGAAGATTACCCTGTGATATATGCTCACATCGCCAGCAGTTTAGCAAACCTTTGAGAAGGAGCTTCATCAGCACCACTGGGTTTGTGAACATTGACAAGTTGTGGGTTTTCTAGTCAGCTGGCCAATGGCATCCAAAACATCAAAACATCCTATGATTCATGCCCTGAATTCATAGTTCAGTGTTGTATTGTGTAAAAAGTACTTTCATATGTTTATTTCAGACCTACTAAAAAATGACTTTACTGAGTCCATGGCTTTTCATGTTACAGTGCTTACGATAAAGTAGTAATCAAATTCCTATTCACCACCTTCACCACTTCATAATTTTGGAGTGTTTTGCCATATCCCCACCTAGCTGTCTCTTCTTCAAGCTACTCTATTTATTCTCTCCTCATACAGAAGTTACTTTATTCTTCTAATAGCGTTTGTCACTTTACTTTGTGTCTTGTCCTGTTCTAAAGTATTTTTTGAGGAAATATACACAAGACAACATACATCTTCTAGCTTCTCAACAGACACTCGTGAGTAACACGGAGATGTTTTGTCATCTTGCAGAATCTTTTTTCCCTTGCCTTCCTATAAATGGTAATATTTTAACTTCTCAAATACCATATATGATTCTCAGAAAGCTCTTTTTAAAAAAAATTCAGTGACAGTCAGGTGTGTTGAGTAGGTTTGCTTGGAGATCAGCTTGGACATCTTGAGAAACAGAACTCACTATATAATCTTTTGAGCTACTCAAAGCTTCAACATATATGTTTTCTCAGATTTAGCCCTGTCCAGAACAAGGAATTCAAAATCCATTGAAATATATGTAACTAGATTCTGAATCTATTTATGCTGTGACATCTTACGGAATTTGTAGATAAGGCAAATAAAGATGCTAAGTAAACCAAATTATCTGATATTTGAATTTAACCCATCCTATCTCATTTTCTTTGTCTGAGACAACACTTCACTCTGAGTACAGCCATGGGAAAGCACATCTCATGTTTTAATTTAGTCAGAAGTCATCTATTCCACAGTAGCAGGATAAATAATTGTCATTTGAATTCCCCAGTGTTCATATAATTGTAATGATGATTGGCATCAATTGTTGCATGTATTAGTCATTGCAATAGAGTGTCCTCAGAGGATCATTGTGACGTTAACTATTTTTAAAACAGATGTCTATGGTTTTATGTGTTTATTTTAATTTAATTTTTGTCAATAACTGCAAGAAGTCATTATCAGGTAGCAATGTGCTATTCAGTTGACATTTCTCCGGCAGTCATGCTGATAGTAGAACATTTCATTTTCATAAATATGAGGATATCTTGCCAGATAAAGGCAAAAGTCTGGTGGATTTGTATATTTAACTATGGGTGATATTTTGAGCTGGTAGAAACAGGTTCAGTATTTTTAAAGGCCAAAATATTGAGGTTCTGTAAACTCAAAAACAAATGTAAGTGTTAAAGTAATATTTTAACAGTACTTATGGTTGAAATTTATTTATTTATCTTGTGTTCACCAGGACAGACTTTAACTTTTTTCATTGCTTTTTTAAAATGTAGGCAGAGTTTGCCACTCAAGCACCTTTGAGCCTCCTAAAGCACAAAAGTTATTTCCCAGGTATCTGTCAGAGGTTGGTCAGAAGTCTGCTGACATTCTTTCCAATTGGAATAATCTCATGATTCTCTCTTGTAAAAGTAATTATTACTGAGGTTTTGTACAAATGGCTCAATTAAAAATAATTTTTTAATATAAATTTTATAGCTTTTTTTATTATCTTAGTAGAGACAAAGAAGGATCTTTGATAAATAGTACATTTTAACATGCAGAATTTTAAAACATCTTTTATTTATGGTGTGGAACTGCATATAAGAACTAGGCTTCATTCAAGGTAATAACAATAAAAAGGAAGGAAAAAACATTTATGTTTAAAGCATCAGAAAGTACTAGAATAATGCTGGCACAAATCCATTATTGACAGTATTTCTTTCCAGTACTAACAGACATACCAAAAATGTCTTTGATTATTTTCATTTTTTTAATGTAAAATACAATGGAACATGCAAGAGATCATTGTTCAGATTTTAAAATCACGTGAAATCTATTTGAAATGTGTATGCTCTGTAAAAAGAAAGGAGTGTAGGTGAGAGATCCGTATTGGACTTTGGGAAGGAGGTCTCTGATGTGGGACTCAATACCTAATACATCTGAAGCAGGCAAGAAGTTTTGAAGACAAAGATGCTTGGATTTGAGATGAGGAGCTGAGGTGAAAATAGTCAGAATGACAGTAGGAGCACAAGGACGTTGTTACAGGAGCCAGTACCTTTGCTCTTACAGTGTAATTGTGGGGCTTTTTAGTCACCTGTTAAAAACATGGTATTTATTAATAGTAATGGTATTTATAAAATGTAATACATGGACCTGAGTACTGGCCTGACCTTCCTTTCATTGCTGACAGTTCAACATACTCTCTATTTGTATTGGAGATTACTTTTAACTAAATTAATATCTTGCAGTGTCTTTATTACATTACCATTAGCCATGTATTTCAAAGTAATTTGAAGTGAGATCTCTTCGAATTGAAGCTACTCAACCTCAAGTCACAGAAATTATAGAATCAAAGAGTGTTTATGCATTGGCACATTCACTAATCTTCAATAATTTCAGCCTTCAGGCCCCACAAAGGAGTTGTTTTAGCATGAGACATCAAGAAAATGAGTGCTTCTAGTGGTGCATTGCATGGCCACTTACAGACTTCATAGTTATGAGTATTTTCTAACATGATGGGATCCACCCAGTCCTGTCAGTTAAGCTAAATCCTTATCCAGCTGGAAAATCCGGAATAGGTCATGGGTGGAGACCTAGAGTTTAGTTATGAGAAACAGGAGAGATTCGATTCTGTAGTTAGTTGCTTCCTTCATGATGTAAACTTAGTTAAACAGAAAATTAGTGCATCCCAGAAAAGTAGATAGGGAGAGTATCTTTATGCTTTAAACTAAAGCTGTAATAAAACTCCAGAAACTAAAAACAAGAATAAAGATGCTTATTGATTAAAGTATCAACAACATCAATAAATCCAAATCAGCCTTTAACACATCTTGAGATTAGAACAGCTACCTGAGGGACTGAAAAGTTGACACGTGTCTTTCAGAACAAAAATCACAAAGACTACTTGAGATTTGTGTCGCCACTTGACAATTCTATTAATTCAAGCAGATGTTGGGAGCCAGGAATGTGCAGAGATAAATGATCTTTAGGAAGCATCAGCCTAGAGCACTGAGTGCCTCCAAGTGTTGAATTTTTTTTTTTTATCTGAAGTAGAATTGATCCCGAGTTACAAAATGTTTATAGTAATTACATCAAGTGCTATATTTTCAATATATAGAGACAGTTTGGATATCTTTTCAATTTAAAGAAATATCAAATAATTGAGCTTCTGTTTTGTATAATACCTGAATATGACAAACAGAAGAGAAGATGCGCTTTTATATTCTTAAATCGTAAGAGGGTCTTCATTGCATCTTATTCCTTCCTTTCATACTTTTTTCTGGATGGAAATGCTTAAGTCAGATGAAGTCTCCTTTTCAAATATTTACCTTTTTACTAGTTTAATTTTCTGCCATGAGCATCCTATTCCTGGAAGGGGGAAATTCAGCTGGAATGATAGCAGTGGTACCCTGTAATACCAGATGCATCACTTTTGACTGCTGTTTGGCTAGAAACACTCATGTAGATGGATGACCGCATGTCATTAAAGTACCAACTTCTCAAGAGACAGCCACCAGTTTCTGCAAAAATTAAGTAATTAGCTTTTAATATGTTCTGCTCTATCAGTGATACGAAGTGCTAAAAGTGTTCAGATTTCTTTCTCCAGCAACTTTTCCACAAACAAACATTTATTTTCTAGAACAGAGTCCCTCCTTTGGTTTATCTTGTCTTACAGAGTTGCATTTTATCAGAGTGAAAAGCAAACTGCTTAGCATGTTTTGTCTAAAAATTGGTACTTATGAAGACAATGAAAAATGATATATGCATGTGTCATTTGTAGATGTATCTATCCCCAGTTGCATTTGCTCCTTAAATATGCTTATCATCCTGTTTTACAGCCAAACAAAATTCTGAGTCATTCCCTATGCTGGCTTTGGAGAAGCAGTTACTCAGTTCAGAACTGTTTTCTGCTTGCAGGGTTCTTCAGCTTTTCAAAAAATGAACTTGAGTATAATGCAAAAAAAAAAAAAAACAACAAACTAACAAAAAACCCCCACCTCCCAAAAAAACTCCAAGCCAACAGAAACAGAAACCTAAACCAAAAACCCAAAACAGAACAAAAAACCCCAAGGAAGCCACGAAAAATAACAAAGTACCTTTCACATGAATACGTGTCTGTGATTCAAAGATATGGTTTTGGCAAAGAATGAACCTGAAAAGGCCAGTTTCAATGGGATGGTTAATTTAGCTGTTGCATATTATCTGATACTTTTAACATACTTTAAGCTTTGATTAAAGACATTGTTTTGCTGTGCTGTCTCATACTGAGGGGTGGGACATTTCTCCTGCTACATCATTAATGCTTTTTTAGCACTCTGGATGTATAATTTTAAGTTCCAGCCTTTTTGTAATCCCATTTAAAACAAGACTAACTCTGGTCTGGTGAGGCTTATCTGCCTTGACCTTCTTCCTGGACTGTGGCAGAAGCAATTCACAGCCTACAAAACTACAGTGGCACGCTGCAATGGTTTTACATTTGTGCAGTAATGCTAATACTTACTTCCCTTACTTGCTGTCACACATTTCCACAGTCCAATCAAGTACAGCTATGTGCGTGGCTGTGGTTTGTCTGAATCAGCAGAATGACCAGGTTTTAGAATCTAAGTGACCTATTTTATTTTCATAAAATTCTAGTGGACTTTCTGTTGAATCAGACCTGAGAGAAGTATTTTACCAGTAATAGCTGACACTATTTTAATGACGTTCTGATTTTAAAGGTTAGAGATGTAGAACAACATCAGTGACAGACTTTGAGGGTACCAATGTGAGCTACATGCTAGAATCCAGTTAAGTCTCCATTTCTGTCTTTGAAAACTCTCTTCTGTTTTTAAAGCCATAACCAGACTTCTTGGTATTGGCTCAGGAAAACTGTCCTGTAGCCTCAGTCAGACCAGCAAAGTCAGACCAGCGAATGTTTGAGTACAAAACAAAACCTTTTAAAAATTGGTAAGATTTTGCTTATCTGGAAACTGCCTTTAATGACAGGTAGTTTTATGTGTTTAATCACAAGCATGTAAATCAAGCTTCTCTTCTACTGACTTCTGAAAGTTTTATTCTTAACTTACATTAAATCATTTGCTTTTGCTTTTTATTTAGACAAGCAAGCTGTGAAGTAACCACCAGGCCAATCAAATACCCAGCATAGGGCTCACTTGATCACATGAATTGGCTACCTTAACAGGTCAGATTTTATAGCAAGAGACTGGTCAGAGCAAGTCCTCTGATCTGGCTGAGGAGCTTCTGCAGACATGTTGTTGTCTAGGGATTGAAGCTTGAACTAAGTCCCTTAGTCGGCCAGGTTTTTTCCAGCTCTGTGCTAAATAAGATCTCCCTTAATCTCTTCCTGGAGGAATAAAGGTGCAGCAGAACAGTGTCATTATGATCTCAGTTTAGAGAAAAGGAGACTTCCACCATTTCATAGTGTAAAATGAATGCGTAGTAGATAAAGTAAGTTCACAAGATATATTTACGTGAAGTTGTATGAGTTTCTTAATGCACTTCTTCTTTCTTTGCAGCTATTGGCTGACAAACAAGGTCCACATTAAACGACCCAGCACTGGTCTCCTCATGTATACACTTGCTACCAGATTTTGTGATGAAATTCACCTGTACGGATTTTGGCCATTCCCAAAGGATTTACATGGAAAACCTGTCAAGTATCACTATTATGATGACCTGAAGTATCGGTACTTTTCTAATGCCAGTCCTCACAGGATGCCATTAGAGTTTAAAACATTGTATATGTTACATAATAGGGGAGCACTTAAATTAACAACAGGGAAATGCATACAGCAATAAAGCACATGTAAAGTACTATAAATACAGAATATACACCTCATCATAAAGATGTTGTGGAACGGCAATGGGACCACAGTGGGATTTGTTTCAATACCCACTAAATCACTGGAGAAAAGTGTTATATCAGAATAACCAGCTATTATACCTGTAAAGTGCTATATAACTAAGCTATCTTGACTGCAAGGGTTCAAGTAAGTGCCACTTTCACTAAGAACAAAGCTTGAATGTATGCTCAGTAGTGTTTACAGGATGCAGTGACACATTCATCACAAATTAAAGAAGAAAAAGAGCCTGCCAATTTGCAACTGTGATCAGACAGCCCACACAAGAATACCCAGTGGATGGAATATTTACTTGAATAAATAAATCAGGCTTTGGCAGAAAATACCATGATGGATTTGAGTAGAGAAAATGAAGTCTGTAAGATCAAACAAATCATTAAATGCCTTCAGTGAGAGAACTGTTTCTGATATTGTATTATAACCTCAGCCTTTGTTGCTGTTTTTCTTATTGCCATTGGTTGGATTTTGTTGCTGTTAAGTTTTGGAGCCCTTACGAGATTTCAAGGATGTTATGAGTAATTAAATTTTTTATCTTATGGAATTGTCTTGAGGAAAAAAGATTTGTAAGCGTGGGAGGGTGGAGGAAAACATAAAATGTTTTATCAAATGTTATTGTGTTGTATCCTGCTGTAACACAGCCCTTAACATTCCAATTATTTTTCTAGCTACTGTTGTTGGTAACCATTATATGAAGCCACACAGATACCATTTTAGTCTGACTTAAAGAGAAGTTTTTCTCTCCTGTACAGATTTGAAGACATACAAGAGGGTGCCCTTGTTTTCAGTGCCAAAGATTACTTTTGTATACATTTTTTTCCGTACCTTGGAAAAATGGTGTAGATTTATGTTTCTTTGCTGCTTAAGGGAGCATATTCTTTGTTATTTATATCTTTTAAGCATCTCAGATCAAAGCCTCTTTCCTGACTTCGCATATAGAATTCTTCAGAAAAATCTGCAGGAGTAAAGAGATTACTTCATGCATTCAAATAGATATGTGTATATATTTATACAGTTTTATTCTTGGTAGAAAGGAAAAGTCTAAAGAAACTCAGGTGACAGTGGAACGAAAGGAAAAAGAAAAAATCTAGCCAATTAATGGGAAAAAATGCAGATCATACAGTTCTTTTAAACTTCTAATGCTTTTAAATGATCTCTTTAATTAATATACCTCTGTTGTATCATCTAGGTGTTCTGATGTGTAACTGACTGAAATAACACAGAGCTGCATTATCTCACAGTTGTTTTTATGATCATCAGTCTTGTTTATCCAAAAAACCAAGAGTTCTTTCAATTCTTTCTTTCAAAAAAAAGAGAACAAGAAATTACAGGAGCATAGGAGAAGGTGGAGTGCACAGCGTACATTAAGAAACAAAACTTGTCATTCTATGTTATATATTTTAGTGCTTATTTAAGCACATAAATGGGTAACATCATGGTTTCACGTCTTTCCTGTTATGCTTGGCTAAGGAGTAGGCATGCAGGTATAATGTATAGGTATTTCCTTATTATATTTTCAGAGCTACATTAGGTCCTGGTCTCCAGATATGATATTCAGTATATGCACTGAATTTTGAATTAGTTTGAGCAATTTCATATGTATCACCACTCTCACAAACATTTACTAGCTGAAAATGCTCTTTATTACCCATTTTCTCCTCTTAAGTGCATGTATTTCATCATGCACTATTGAGATCAGCGATTGTGCAAATTTGGAGGCTAAATCACTGCCTTGCAGCCAAATATTACAGGAAGTAGAAAGTTCTGTTGTACGTTAGACGCAGTAGCATCTTTCCTTATTCACCAGACTCTTCTGCCTAGGACGGTTTAGTTTGGCCACATGCTAATGTGCAATAAGCAGTCCTAACATGAATCTCACTGAAACCAAGGCATCACGAGGAACTAAACAGCTATGCAGACTGGAATGTGTTTAATTTGTTGCTGGTAAACCAGAGAGTGCTATTTTTTCAATGTATATGCCTTCATTTTAATACAAGGTTATTTCTTTGATAAAGCGTGAGCATATTCCTGTTCTTGCTGTTAGGGTTTTGCTACTGTTGATCTTCTAAAGCATGTTTCATATACATTGACAAAATTGCCATTGAAATAAAGAATTCACAGATTGCCAGTCTTTCAGAAGCTCAGAGAAACATCTGCTCAAGTTCATCTTCTGGGAATGTCTTTTCTTCTCTCTAGTGTCAAGCCATCAACAAACAGCATACTCAAGTAGTCTAATATATTAATTGACAAGTGATTTTGTTCACCTATGGAAGGTTTGAATATGCCAATTGATTATGTATCTGACAGCAAAGTCAATGGGGATTCTTTTATTCCTTGGCAGTTAAAAAAATATTTGTGCAAATGAATAAATGAAAAAGGTATCATGTAAAGAGAAAGGAGAGAGAATTTGCCTTTAAAAGTCAGCAGGCAAACAGCAGGCAAATTAAACTTTGGCCCAAGCTTTGGTTTTTCATGCTTCATATTTAACTTCACTTGCAGAAAATCAACTTTAGTACATAAGCCATGGAGTCCAGATTTTTACCCTATCACTAAATTTCTCTGACTTGGTTTGGCACAAGACATGACCGTAGCACCTGCTTCAAAGACAGCTGAGTTTTGCCATAACTCCTCAAAACTGGGCCTTAACCTCATCTTCTGCAGACTTTCTACCTTCACTCTTGGACACAATGGGCCGTAGGCTCAGGGCACTCCGCTGTCATTCACACTCATCCTTCTCACAGCACTCTCCCCTCAAACCAGCACTAAGGTGGGTGTGCCTCCCTACCAAAACCATGGCACCCCACACCAGTACACCTCTTCTCTCACGTGCCTCACTTCATCCTGAGCTGAGATGTGATGTAGTGAGGGGTGGGTGTCAAACTAGTCTCTGTAGCAAGCAGCAGTTTTAGTCTTTGACTGTGTAGGTTTTCACAAGCACGAGGGGTCATTTTATGCTATTGTTCCTTGTATAAGACCTGTGTCCATGTGTCCCAGAGATTCTGGGAAGCTCCCTGATGTATGGTTTGTTGTGCTACAAATTGTTGTTCACACTCTACAGATGGGAAGCTGTAGCAATGTATTCATTGCAGACACCCTTCTTATCTTTCCCTAATACCTCGTGGGGCTCCTGGAGCATTTCTGTATAGGCACCTCAGGACCCAAATGGAAAAACAGATTACTTCCACTGTGTAACTTTTTCCGTAAAGGTGACCCAGGGCATTGCAGCAAAGTCTTAACTGCTGTGTAGAGACTTTGAGGTGGAACAGATTTCACACTGTGGTCCTTCACTGGTTAGCAGTCAACAGCTTAAGCCTTCATAGCTGCCTTGGGTAATTTCTGTTGTTTGTCTACATTCACACCTCTGCTGCCCACAGCACATAGCAGATAACCAATTTATATTATAATTACCTCTTTTATAGTCCAACACTATCAACTAATACAAAATAGTGGGATAAAAAAGAAAGATCCCTAATGTTGTAATGTTATCTGCCCTAGTGAGGAAAAACTGAAATGCCAATCAGTTGTGTTCCAAGTGTTCCTCAAATTTATCCTCTCATCAGCTGTATCAATTGCCTGCTGTAGTTCCTAAATGTACATTAAAAATAAGAACTGGAAACTAAATCAAGACAGCAGAACATGTATGTTTTTTCAAAGCTTATGGCAGCTTTGCATTAAACAACTTGATTTCATTCAGATAAATTGATTGTAAATTGCTTATTAAGATACATGTTAATGTTTCTGTGACAGTCTTTCATATTTCATAAAAATAATAGATAAATGTTTGATTGTTAACTTTCCAGCTTTGGGACAGTTCTCTTCCACAGCTCTGAGCCACTCTCCAGATATATCTACTGAACCTTTCAAAACTGCGTCTGACGTGTATTAATGACTGTATCATTCTTTTGTTAAATAATATAAGCAACATGTGCTTGAGGTCAGTACTTTAATTGACTGCAATTTGATGAAAAGCAGGTGCAGGTTCGGTACCTTTTTTTAGTGGTTGATACAGCAAAGTGCTAAGCATTCTTTGCAGTGACTTTCCTGGGAGAGACATGTCCAGGATTTAGATGGGGATCTAGATTTAGCATATTTCAGGGTAGAACTCTGAAATTGCACATTATTTATTTTAAGAGCACTGTTACTTTGTGTAGGGAAAAGCACAATTGTTATAAATGTAGATAAAGGAGAGTACTATTGCTACTGAGTGTATGTCATACAATTTCTGTGGTTTAAAGTATTGATATATATTCTCTCAGAATTGTCATGTTTGACACTGTTAGTCTGATTTCAAGTACAGCTATGGGGATTGTTTTTTATTTGTATAACTGAAAAATAAAAATTTCCTTTCATGTTTTCTGCTATATTCTGTTCCATATTCCTTAGTAACACAGTTATGGTAATTTTATCAATCTTGTGCTAAGAATATGTAGAAGAGGCGTGTCTGCTCCTTTAAGGTGTTTAATCAGGGACTTTCTCAACCCAAAAAGGGATATTAAGAAAAGGAGGAAGCCATAACAGGAACAGAGAAACACAAACTTGTCTGACCAAAACAAGGAGGCAGAGATGAGATCCAAAGCTGATGAGTCACACAAAATGGTAAGGGTAGAGTGTAGGATTTTTTATTCCAGTATGATTTTCTGATCAAGAACTATGGGATAGTAAGGAGAAAGGGGAAGCAAAGTATGTGGGAACCCAAACCTGACAGGCAAATCATAATGGAGACAAGGAGAAGAAGCCAACCTCATCAGTCTCGCTGAACAGCTATCAAGAAACTGGGGAAATGGGAAATGCAACTGATGATGATGCAATCCTGAGGATCCAGGATGCTAGAAATGAGTTGATGACTCTTTGCAAATGAGGCAATGTGTAGGGGAGGAAGAGAAGAGGAACAGGCAGAAAAGGGACTGGTGGCATGTAAACCACAGTGGGTCAGTGTACTTGCCTGGCAGATTCCTAAGGCTGATTGCCCCAGCCTATCTTAAGTCCATTAAAGGACTCTTACCTCCTTCTCTGTGTAATCTCACTGTCCCATGCTGGAAGGACTCAGTGCCAGGTAGTGGGGGACTGTTGTGAGAGGACTGGGAGCCAGCTGCTGGGGTGCTGATGAAGGATGTGGCTGCCCCTGGCCTGTGGTGTTAGCTGCTGGAGCGAGTGGTGGGGGTCTCAGTCACTCTCTGCATCTACTGAATGAAGGGCTTTTTGCCAGGGGAGCGAGTTTTGCATTGGATACTAGGGAAAATTTCTTCACTAAAAGGCAAGTTAGGCATTCAAACAGCCTGCCCAGGAAAGTGGTGGAGTCAGACCTGGTGGGTCAGACCCGGTCAGACCAGGGATATGTAGTGGTGGGTTTGGCAATGGCGGGTTAACAGTAGTACTCAATGATTTTAGAGGTCTTTTCCAACCTTAATGCTTCTGTGATTCCGTGTCAGCACTGTAGCAAGTAGTGTTCCCTAACCTCCTGTCGGGGTAAGGGAATGCTGTGTGTTCCCAAAACCAGCTGTTGGGCAGGCTCTGCATGAGTGAGGCAAGTGATCAGTGCTGGTTGCTGCAGTAGAGCCACAGGTCACAGTCTATCTGTGTGGTGCCAAGTGCTGGGATGAAGTGTCTGTTCTGCCCAAACCTGGTGTAGGTGGGGTGCATGTGGCTGTCACCAGCAAACTTCCATCTGGACCAGCCAGCAAGTTGAGGACACATGGGTCTGACAAGGGGGTCCAGGACTGGGGTGCCAGGCAGGCAGAGGGGCTCCATGAACATGTGTGTGCTCAAGAACCTGGAGAGTGTTCCCAGAGTGTTGTTCCAGGGACCTTCTGCCTGCTAGCCCAGGAGGAAGAGCAGGGAGCCCTGGGGCACTGTGCAGTGCCAGCATGAGTTACCTGCCATGTCGGTGTCCTCTGTGTGTCACAAGGATGTGTGCTCAGCTTCACTTTTGTGTGTGCTTGAAAATGAAAAAAACACTACCCTCAGTCCAGGCAGAGACCCTGAGCCCCCAGGCACTAGATATCAGCCAGGCAGGAGAAGTCCTGGCCCAAATGCCCCATTAATAGAATCTATTATAAAATGAAGCAATTCACAGGACAGCAAAACTGACTCAGTGTGATCTAGATTTAAACTCTGTATGTGCTTTAGATTTTTAAATAAAATGGAAAAAATTGTGCTCAGTGATTGTATGAAGGAATGTAGAAATCATAGATAATACTGTGAGTACCATAGAGTATATTTAAAGCCTATTAAATTCATCAATATCAATAATATGATTTAAACAATAATCGATTTCTAAACTTTTACCAGACATGTTGCAAGAGGAAATACATGCCTCCATTCTAGTCACAGATACCAGAAATTATCCCCAACTTTTTCTGTTATAAGTTGGATATTTTTATGCTATAATTGCAGTTTCAGTCTTCACACACTGTTGGAGATTATATATCTTTGAAAATTCTGTGACTGTGTTCTTTTTCATTACACAGGCATAAAAGAGGCCAAATTTTGCTGAATTCTGCTTATGGCTCTGTAATATTAATTAGATTATTTTAAATTGCTATCCATTTTTATTGAAAAGTGCTGACTTTTGATTGCTTACTACTGCAAAAATATAAGCACATAATTGATAATAAGTAATTGTGTTCATGAAAAATTACTGCACTGTAATGAAGACCTGCTCACTCTGATGGTGTTCAGCCATACTTTCTCCTGCCACTTTTGAAAGTGGCCTCCTGAACCTCTCCTTTCTGTATTCAGTTTGTGCCTTATCTCCTGCTTGTTCCTTACATCCCCAAATAAATGCGCAAATCAATGAGATGTTTTCACCCTTTTCTTAGTGCAAAACTTTTAAGATTTTTTATGAGATTCAAGTGCTGGCTTAAGAAACCTGATTGATAAAATGAAAGACTGCTTTTCCAAGAAGTACTCCCAAAAGGAATACTGCCAAAAGCAGGTAATTTCCACTTCGGGTTTACTTGTCTCTTTATGGCACTCAGGTGGTAACAGAGCTAAGGAACTGCACACAAAGCTAGTCAGCAGAGTAGCACTGAACACCTTGTGGGAAAGAGACCTCTGGAGATCCTTTAGTGCAACCCCATTGCCAGAACAGTGACCAGTGACTTACACCCAGTGGTGTAAGTGTAATGTCTCCAGAGATGGATCCTCTGCAACCTCTCTGTGCAGCCCATTCCAATGCTGTCAACCTCAAAATTAAAGCTTTTCCTCATACTGATTTGGAACATCTAGTGTTTCAGTTTGTTCTGTTGCCCCTTAGAGAGGCTGTGGTCTCAAAGAAAAAGAATACTCCTTTCCTGGAAACTAAAATGTATTCCAAGGGAAGTGCAATGAGAAACATAAAATGACAAAAAGGAACAAGAAGGATCCACTCTACAAAGGAGGTGTTGCTTGAGTTTCAATGCTCTTTGATTGTTTCAGAGCGAACAGCTGCTAGATCAGAAGCCTCCACAGATATCTCAGGCAGTGGTTCTTCTTTCGGTGCTTCTGACTTGATTTTCCTCTGTATGTTTCATCCACGTAGTAAGCAAAAGAATGAACCTTGCCATCCAACTCTGTTGTTTTCTGCCTATTTACATCAAATCTGTTTTTGTTAATATTTTTAATGGTGATTCTTTTAGCAACCTAAACCACTCATTGACAACATACTGTGACAATTGTGTTAATAAGTGAATAACATACAGTGAACAATCGTAAGTATGCTGAAGTAAAAGTTCAGCACAGTCTCCATTTCAGGGACAATAAAAGGCATTCCTGGAATGCCCGAGCCAAAAAATCCCCTGTTGACTCACAAGGATGCTATCAAGGCATTAAGACCTAGACCTATGTAAAGCAGGAAAAGTTATTAGTTCCAGCATCAGAATGGACATGGACAGTCAGCTAAGGCTGCCTTAAAATATGTTCTGTACATGAAATAAACCCTTCCAGATTGCCACCATCCTTATGTGATGTGTATCTCCAAAAATACTTCTAAGAGATACAGGATTTCTGTAGTAGGTCTTCTTGCCTCAAATTAGTATGCAGTCAATATCTGAAATCCTGATAAAGTGGATTCACGCTCGCAGTGTGTTTTGCTAATACAGAAGTGATGAAAAAGTGTTACTCCCCTGAATGGCAGCAGATAGTCAAGTGCAAGCATCTTTTCTCAAGAAGTACCTTCTTAAAAAAACTTTTTGATGAATTAGCTGTGCTGTTCAGATAGTGTTCCTAGGACTTTTGCTTCCTTATTACCTCATGAATATTATTTTCAGTAGCTTCTTTTCCTTTCAGAGATTGACAGCTGCTATTAAATCAACTAATTAGGCAACTTATCTACCTCTATTCACTATCACATTTCTCAGGCTTACCTTCATGACTCAACAGCTGTCCTGGGCCATTCAAATCTTTGTTTGCAACCACTTCCATGTTGCACTAACAAGAAAATACTTCAGGTCTTACGTGTTAAGAACAAGTGCCTGAGCAGCCCATTCCCATGTTGTTTGGCCATATAATCGATCCTCTAACTGCAATAAAACAAGAATCAAAGTGAAGGTTAATGGCATTATAAGAGTATGAAAATAACAAGAAAAAGAAAAAGAAGTAACAAAATAAAAACAGATGCTTTCAAATGTCTCTCCTGAATCTCCAGCTGCATGGCATTCACCCTTTCCCCTCCAGGGCTGTCCACTTGCTCTCCAACCTCCCTGTTCTTCCTTCAGCTGAAACATTGCAAAGTGCAAGCTGAGTCCTACATCTGTGTGTGAAGAGACCCTTCGAAGCCTTTGAGGCAGTGCTATGTAGCAACACACCAACCTGGAGGAAGAATAGCTCTTGTGCTAAGGTACTCTACATGGATGAATTGCTTCTTTAAGAAGAATGAAGGAATAGCCTGGGCAATGGATTATGGTAAAGCTCCTTACTGTGCTTCTACAGCACACAGGAAATGCTCTGTGATGCACAAGCAGCATTCAGTGTTTATCAAGCAAGTCCATGTGTGAAGTCTGATTTTACAGTTATGTTCAGCTCCTCTCATGTCAGCTGCATCACTGCTTTTCCACCTTCCATCTTTACACTTCCAGTGTCTTCTAGAACCTTCTAACTGAGCTGCTTCCTCTTCCAATGATCTCACATTCCTATTGTATCCACTGTTGGAGAATGGGAAAAAAGGACTTGCTCTGCAAAGACAGGAGAAGCTCATAAGCCAGGCAGCTATGCAAGACGTAATATGCCCATGCTAGTAAATCTGAATTCCATTTAAGGGACTATTGCTGCTGAAGAAATGCAGAGTTGTAATTGTCTTTTCTGCAGAAGTAAAAATGGTGTTCCCTCTTCCTCCCCTCCTTGTAACCTACTTATTTCAAAAAAGTCCTAAGAATTTAAAATGTGTAAGTCAGCTATCTTCTAGCAAATACGGCTGATCAAGGGGTTACTACAGAATCAGAGAATCATTTAACTTGGAAGGGGTCTCTTGGTACTATCAAGTCCATCTTCTGCTGCTTGAGCTGGTTCAGATAGAGCCATTTGCCCTGGACCATTTAATGTTTTCGAAGCCTCCAATTATGAAGATTCCACAACCTCCCTGGGCAGCCTAGTCCTTTATTTCACCACTCTCACAGTAAAACACCCCAACATTTTCTTTTGTTTATATGTTATTTCTAGTTTTTAATTTCTATCTTTTCCTCTTGTGTTGTTAAAGTGCACCACTGAGAAGAACATGGCTCCTTCTTCCTTCTTTACAGTCATCATTTATTTATACACAATTTTTGAGACCTCCCTGAGCCTTCTGCAGGCTGAACAGTTCCAGTTCTTTCAGCCTTTCTTCACACAAAAAATGCTTTGTAGCCCTAAAGTTCTTCATGGGCCTGTGCAGTACTTGTTGGCTAAGTTATTAGGATGAGCTGATAGCAGCATCATTTAAAGGGAACTGCCTTAGCAAACCAGGATGACGTTAGCTGTACCTAAAGACAGAAGTATGTGACTGTAAATGGAAAGTAAGATACATGAACAGAATTGTTTGTGTTGCCAATGAGATAAACCATATTTCTTGGTCTTGCTACTATTGCTAGTATTGGAACACTCTCCCTGGGATATTGGTAGAGATGTAAAGGCAGATGAGTAGTAATCCACACCATATTCTCCCCCCTTCATTTTCAGTAACTTCTTGCCTGGAGCATATGATGAACATTGGAAATACAATGTGCAATTCTAACAGGGAAAGTAACTTGCTTCACAGGAACAATATGAAAGTTACCAGGAGAATTTTGCTCTTGAATTCTTGAGATTGACTAGGGCCAGATTACATTTTATAGGTTTAACATGGCTTCTGTCTTGAGCAGCTCTCTAAGTAACTATGATGAAATAAGTTATTCTATATACACTTGCATATTGTTTATTTTCATACTTTGAACATGTTTCAATTAATAGAAAATATATTAAAAACATAGGGATTATGTCTTTGAGCTTTATTTTTGGAGCTAAATCGACCAATATGTCTGGAAGCTGGCTTAAAGGCAATCACTTATACTGGAAAAATATAATGATCTCGATTTTCTTCAATGTGCTGAACACAGGATAGCAGGAATGTTTGGAAACAAGTCTCTGACTTGCTGTGGCACTGTTTCTGCTTGGCTGTTGAAGAGAAGAATAAAAGTTCTAATTTAAGCCAATTCTCCTTGAGCTGCCTTGACAAAATAGTAAATATTTTACAGAGCAGAGCAAATAAAACATGCAGATAAGTATTTACTTAATTTATGAAGTATAATAATATTTCTGAGCACCCAAATTAGTTTAAAGCACTTGATACAATAAAGTTGATCATTAAGATTTTTAAGCCAGCTTCTAATTTGACAAAGGCAAAAGCTCTTACTTTTGAATGTCCAATAACTTATAAATTAGGAATGATCCATAATATATGTGACTTCAGACCAAGCTCATTAATAGGGTGAGTGTGTATCAGCAAAGGATTTTTCCCTTGCCTATGGTTGATGTCACTGCTGTGGCTGATAATGGAACTGATAAAGAACCCTTCTGATGTTTTTTGTTTCCCTTCTCTTATGATGGAGACACAATTTAAAGTGAAAAGGAGTCCAGGTAGAAAATAGGTGAGTATTACACAGACATCAGAGCAGAAACCTCATTGGATAAGTGTGTTTACTTTTGTCTGTGCATGGCTTCCTTTCTTAGAATGGTGACCAAGCAGTGATGTTTGACATGGGACATGAATAGCTATATATTTTTATAACAATTTTAATAGAACAATAAAGCTTTTGTTTCCTTAGAAAAAGAATTCTGGAATAACGACTGAAACCACTAGTAGAAAGAAGTACATAAAGGGAAACTTAAACCAGAATAGGGGTGAGTAGTAATGTGTTGATGGACAAATTATAAGGACCATAAACACAGCAAGAGAGGAAAGACAAAGTTTATAAAGCTGATGTTAAATGTGTGATCCTTCTGCTCTTGCCATGTAAATAAAGTGCACTCAGCTGTGCTAATGTCGCCTTCCAGCACCTGGGACAACACTATTGCTTGAGCCTTCCCTCATCTCTAAGACAAGGGGCACTTTTGTCACTGCTGGTGCTAAGTTTTGGTCTGAGTAGACTTGGGGGGCAGAGGAAAGTGAGAGAGGAGTGGCTTTTTAAAGCAGTTCTAGGGAAATACCATTTGTGTGAGTTAGTTTCAGAGCAGCAGCACAATAAAGCCATTAGCATTATTGGACCCACTCAGGCTGTTTGAATCTTAGACTGTTAGAATGAGATTCATCACTGCAGAAGGTTTGCAAACATGTATTTTATAAGCATTTATAAGCATTTAACCTTCAGTTTACTGATGCTTGAAAGCTTACAACAGTTAGAACTCATAATGTTACATGGATCTATTGAAATGAAAGAGTGAAAAAAACGCATTTTTTTACAATGCCGTGGCTAGCAGTGACAAAATACATGGATAATTCATTTAATATATTTCATACATTGCCACGTATTGTCAGACATTACTTCTTTTTTTCTTTTTGGTAAAAATACCATTTAAGCTTAATCAACCTCTTGGATTAAAACTGAGTTCTTGAGCAGACACCTCTGGGTTGCTGCTAGTTGCTCTCAGGCTCTCCTCTTACTTTAAAGGCTTTTCTGCAACAAGCCAGAAATTAGGATTTAGAGACAACTGATAGTTAGATTGGGTTCTGATACTGTGTAGCTTAAATAGCAAAAAAAAATGAGTGCTTTCTACCAATAAGAAAAGCCAGTAGGATGCAGAAATAATCAAGAGGTGGTAACATCTTATATATACAAATGCGTGGGAAAAGTGCCAGGAGTTAAAGGTGCCAAAAAAGTTTTTGAAAGAAACCAGTGGCCAGAACTGAAGACTGACAAATGTCAGCAGGAAAGGAGTGATACTATTTTAGCAGTGAGGCTGGTTAAGTAGTCTGACATACACAAGAAATAAATAATTGCGTTGGAAATTTATTAGGTGGAAAACCAAACCTTTCTAGAGGAAATACCCTCCTGAATATCATAGAAAGAAAGAACTAAAGCAGGGTCTAAAAGCCCAAAAACCTTTGCCTTAACTTTTTTATACTTTTTTTTTTTGCAGAAATGAGTCCATTACTTCCTTATTTTAAAGAGGTAAAAAGTTTCTGCTTGGAGTGCTGTATGAACATGTGAGCTGATTTAGAGATGCTGTAGCTGAGCCTGGAGAAAAAGGTGTTATGAAGATAGAATTAACTTTGGGAGATTATTGTTTGCAAAAGAACCAGGTAAGCCTTCAGCACTGCTCCCAGCCTTGCCAGCACAGGCAGGATCTGTGTGAGAGCACCCACAGACTTTGTACACTGTCTTGAAGAGAGGGAGATGATGTGCTCACGCTATTTATATTACCAGAATACAGACAAGATCTTTGAGCTGAAAAGAAGCTAAGTTATTCTTGAGGAAAATTTTCTGTGGCAGTCTGATAGGAAATAAATGTGATAGAAAATCAGTCTTACTCCCCCAGGTACTAAGTAGATCCTGTATACCATGAAACACTGATGATAGGTAGGTCTCACTTTCATGATATACTCTGTACTGACATTTTACAAGATCTCAGACAGTGTTTAAAAGCTTCCAGAACCAAGGGGATTTAATTTGTAATGTGGAAAAGGTTCACATTAAGAATTAACTGCCTTAATACACAGGCTGGAAATATAGGACACTTGAGGAATGCCATAATTGCAGTCCACTTTCTATGTGCCCAGAATCCAAATCAAATTTGAGCCTAAACATATTGTATAATTACACTGATATCTTCTGCCTCTTAGGATAATTCCTTAACTTAATATTGACATGCTAGCAGAACTAAACATATTTTGATTTTCTGCAGACTCCTTCTATTTAGCTCAAAATATGGGCAAGACAAACTTTCATATGGTTACGTCCTCAGCTGATGTTTCACAGAAGTCTGATGAAAGTTTCAGTACAAAGCAACTGTAGATGAATAAAAGATTCTCCAAAAAAAAAACCTCATTTATTTTTATGTCCGTGATCAGATAAAATTGACACATGCCGAGTAAGATTCCCATTGACAAGGAATTACATTATCTTGTGAAGAGACATATGACACACAATCAGTACAAAATATATTAACCTCTGTGTAAAGGCAGTTGATATTTGGAGACGACATGGAATGGTGGCTCAAGGAATGGTGCCATTATTTTTAACTATGATAGGGCAAAGAACCAAAAATACTGTCACAGCACAGGACCCAGAATGAACCACCAATTCTATATTTCTTCAGCAGAAAAATGCCACTTTGTAGAAGGGAGACCTTTTATAGTGAGAATGTGTCATGATTCTAAGCAAGTCTTGAGAATCTAAGTAATTCTGTAATTTATATACTGAAGTATCTAAAAATCACATGCTTCATCCTGAATGAGGACATTTAAGCCCTCGTTTGCCCTAGACATTTACCCGTCTTATTTTTCAGCATTCAAATAGATACCAAAAATGGCCAATCTGAATATTCTAAGCTGTTATTAACACATTGTCCCAGTATATGCTCAGCTGCAGAACAAAGCACCTCCAGAGCAGCTTAAGCAGTGTGTGTTGTGTTTGCCAAGCAGTGGTAGATCTGAACTGTTTCCTTCTGTCAGAAGGTAGGGGCAGCTAGTTGGTTTTGGGTGGAGAATATTTTAATTTTTAGGCATTTAAATGAAAATCCAACATTTCTGCCCACCTTCTAGGAGAGTCGTAATCTTGTCAATAGAGACATGAATCACTTGGTGATACACAAGTGTTTATTGTAGAAATATTTAGAGTAAAATATCTCCAGGTAGTTGAATATTGCACACTTCTCCTGTTGTAGTAGGTCATTCCTGGGGCAGTAGAAATAACCTGCTTTAGGGTTCTGGACATACATTCTGGCTGATTGGGCATATTTTAGGTAAAATAGAAAAAAGTTATCATATTTTAGGACAGGCAAATTGAAAAACCAATTGACTAATATCTTTAAATGTTTCAAGTCCAATGGAAAGGGAGTTCCTTACTCAAGTGCTACTTAAAATAAATCTTTATTTTAAAGAACTGCAATATGTCGTGTTCTTTGATGTCCTTCTTATTTTTCTGAGTATTTAAATTAAAAAATTGTAACTTTTTTATTCTGAAGGTCTTAAAAAAAGGAAAAAGTTATTTAAGGGGTCTCTCGTCTAAAATAATATTTTTGTTTGTATTTCCAGAAGTTTTGTCCTTGAAAAGCAGATAACATTCATATCATCATCTTCCTAACTCATTATCTTATATCATTATGTAATATCTTTTTTTCCACCAAGCTATTCAGCTATTCCACAAAAGTGCTTCATCAATTTTTCTATAAAACACACATGGAGTGTTTATGCAGATTTTCAGAAGGCAGTAAGTTTCCAACAGATATAATTTAATGGAACAGCTGCAGCTCTAGTCTCTTTGGTTTGTGTGATAAAAGTGACAAACTGCAAAGTTGAATTTGTTCATCTCTGCATTGTCTGTTTCATGGAGCAACCATTCAGCAATATTTGGGTAACCTTTGAGCTCAGTTATGCTGAGCTGAAGTGGCCTTGAGAGACCTATCAGTCATTGAATTGCTACAAAGAAAGAAATCTTTTAATCTGCATACACTCAGAAAACTGAGTCTGTCGGAAACTGGGACACACTGTAGAAAACCCAACACCTGTTTTATATTTTTTTTTTTTTTCTGATAGCTGCCAAACATAATAGAGATCTATAAGGGATTTTTTTTTTTTACCTAGTTGCTTGCAAAGATCTGGGCAAATCCTTGCAAAATTCTTGATCCCTTTACCCACAGTGTGATTTACTTTTGACATGGATGTACATACCTACATGTACAAGGGGTTGGCACTATTAACCGGAGAGAGCTAACAGCTTCTGAAAAAGTGCTGGATATGGAAACATCCATGGCACTAAATACCCTCAGGTTATTATGTTGCTTGGCAGGTGAGTGTGTCATCGCTTCATGCATAGAGGCATTCTCGTAGGTTTTAAAATATTTTTTTTTGCTAGGAAGAATTACAGGAATGTATCTTGACTTAATGCTTCTTACTGCTTGAGTGAAATGCTTGAATGCATCTTGACTTAATGCTTCTTACTGCTTAGCAATGTATATCAAAAGTTTATATTCATCCTTACTGAAAATCTGGCTTAAATAATATATTTAAAAAAAAAAAAAAAAAAATGGAAAGTCCTGTGAGGACTATTTTGGGCTTCAAATTTGTTTGGGTCAGCATGATGCAGGATCCAAGTGATAAGAGTGCTGTCATAGCTCTTATTGGAAGACCACGCCCTTTTCCTTTTCCCTGCCAGTAGGATGAATTAGAGGAAGTTCAAGCAATGTTGAGAAGTCAAATGCAGTAAACTGATCTTTACTGCCTGAGCACCAAGTGTCTCTGGCATCCTTGTCTCTTCAGAGGCTACTGTGTAGTATCAACATGAATATCAGCAGCACAGATTTCTTCTCAGCAGAGTCTGTGCATCTGTTTACAAAGATGAAAGAGGGTGAGCATGAGCATTGGCAGAGGAATTGTCCCATTTTTATTTTCTACTAAACATGTTTGAACATGGGATTAGATTAAATCAGAATATGATTTCTTTATAATTTTTGAGATATTTTACATGTTTGTTTGCTTGCAACTTAGCAAATGTTTTAAGATTAAATCATAAAAATCCTTTAGAAAAGAGTATGCAAATCACACATGAATGAAAATTATTGAATGGGCATTTAATTTAGGGTCACTTGATCAGAGCTAGTGACAGCTCACCAGGAAGCGCTCAATAAGCCTTCACATCTCTGTTGCTCACTTGCAGAGTATCTAGTTGTTCTGACGAAAGCTTTGAATTCCACATTGTTCACAAATAGTCAGGTCTCCATTCATGTTGTTCCACATTGAGTGCAGCAAGACACCATCAGGAGTGAATTTTTTCTGCTTGAACTCTGTAGTTAGCATCCCAGAAAAACATCTGTGATGAGAGCCAAAACAACGTCTTTCAAAGACAGCAGCCGTAGCCCAGCTGAAGTGCTGCCACTGAAGTCACCTTGTTAAAACACAGTTTTTACTTTAATCAGAAGAGATTATTTTGTTTAGTGAACACGGTGCATATAATGAACCATCTCTTGCAGACTGGATCTTGGAAGGTGACTTATGGAGGTTGGTCTGGAAATTTGTCTTTGGGGATTTGGGGCCTTTTCCTGCTTCTCCCCGGCTTCTATACTCCAAATTACAATAAAATTTCTGATTTTTCTCATCATAGCATAATATTGTGTGATTCTCATGAACATGTTTTATGGAGATACTGATTTCATGCTTAGATCACAGTGCCTGAAGCAGCAGTACTCAAATATTTATGCAGTTTCATAGCAGAAGGTGTGTAAGGGCAATTAAGCTCTGTATTTGTCACAGTGAGACCCACTGCTCTGCTTGCTGGTAGAAATGCATTTTTGGAAGTCATCTGATATCACAGTTTTGCCATACTCTATGTACAAATGTATTATTCTCTGACAGGACAGACTGGGTCTCTTGACAACACATTGGAGCTAATATATTATTTGGGAAAACAGCTGTTTGAAAATGATGTCAAATGGGGGAAGAGGTTTGGATTTGAGGGAGATTTTAAAAATGGAGATGAAATCCAAGTCAAAAATAAGAAAATGAATGGCAGGAAAATATTTCATTTCCTTCAGAAGCTTTTTTATATTTCATTAGATGTCATAAATCCCCCTCAGTTTTACTAATAAGTCAAAAATTATTGCTCCTTGTGCTCCTCTCCTCCTCATGTACATTTCGTCTTTACCCATCCCCATTCTATCCCATTCCCCATCTCTCCCTCTTTTTCTCAGTCTTTTCTCATGTAATGCTGCCTCTCTCACTTTTATTTCTCACTCTCTCTCTCTCATACCCTCTGTATCCAGCCATTTCTTCTTCATACTCTGCCTCTATTCCCACCCCCAGCGTCACTCCCTTCTCTCTCTAGCTCACCCAAAAGTAAAGAAATTAAATATTCACCTAGTTAAGTTGTTTTTTTACCCTAAGTTTAAGGGAAATAGTATTTACAAAATAAACAGTTCAGATTTTTATTCTCTTTTTGTCAAAACAAATAACTCTGCTTCTGTGGGACAATTGTAAACAAGACTGTATTTAGACAATAGTGTGAGCTGTAAGAAACAAAGTAAAACTCCATACTCCTCCAAAAATGACATGTCTTTGTCTGGCTACAATTCTTATCTAGATAATGCCATGAATGGAAAAAAATATTCTGCCAATATTTAGAGAAAATTATTTTCTTGTTGATAAGCTTTTTTGTTTAACTGATGATTTGGTTAAAGAAGCTATAACTGACTCTTGTTTAGTTAGATATGTAGGTGATGTCATGCAAGAGTCTGTGATTGTGCATCTATTTTATTTTTATTTCATACTTGTTTGTGTAAAATTCCTGTGAGTATTTCCCTTAAAAATCTATCTCCTTAACTTAATTTTTCTTTCTGTGTTACCCTATTTTAATTTTTCTGTCTCTTTCTTTAAACAAAACTTACTGGCAGGGAGGGAGCTGTGGTTTAGAGTGAATTAGAGTGTTCAGGGTTGGATTTTTTTTTTTTTACTAAAAGGTATATAAAAATTTAAATCATTCTTCAATCCAGTTTTACTCAACAGCTACAACAATAAAGAAGTAATAGTAATATAACTAAGTCTTGAACAGTAATTTCCAGCAGATTGTGATATTTCAAAATACCTGTGAATACCTGTGTCTGAAATATAAAGAAATCATAATTCTCTTTTACCTGTTTATAACTAGTTTAGCTTTGCAACCAAGTATAATTTCTCATCTGAGTACTCAGATGAAATTGCTCTGTTGGAGCATCAGATAATCTTGATGTTTGCTCCTACCTTTTCACTTTAGCTGATTTTCACAGATTTGTCTTGAGATCATTTAACTTTTGCTGAGGAAT
Organism: Polioptila caerulea; assembly: GCA_013397295.1. NCBI lineage: Eukaryota > Metazoa > Chordata > Aves > Passeriformes > Certhiidae > Polioptila > Polioptila caerulea. Next base: position 86,902 of record VYXF01009985.1, on the reverse strand, counting down.
TTCAATGGAAAATGGGATCCAAGAAACAAGGTGAAGTGTGATTAAAGGGAACAAGCTATTTGGGAAGAAAAGAGATCCTACCTCTCACTTCTAGGCAAACCAAAGGAAAAGTGGCTATTTGGCATCAGTAACAAATGTGTGCTGCTGTCTAAGACTGAACATGTTAGATTATAATGTCAGAAGAAATGCAGTTTCTAAGAGGCCAAGGATGATAAAAAACACAGGGGATATGTCACACAATAACAACAGAATGAAGCTCTTCCCTTCCCTTCAGACTCAGTGTGGATCTTGTGTGTGCATAAGCCAAAAATGATGGAAGGGGGAAGATGAATGACAGCATTGCAAACTGTGTATGTGAGAAAGAAAATACATTCACTCTCACAGGGCTAAAAACCTTTCTGAACATTATCTCTGAAGTCTCCAAAGCCTTTTAACACATCTGCAGCAAAACAGAAACAGGTAATTATCACCTAGGCCTCATCTTGTGTCAAAATAAAAATAAAAAAAAAATTGCATAAACCTTTACCAGATTACATATAACCCTCAGTTCTTTTACCCCAGAGGTTCTACAGTAAGTTAATTCTCAACTGACGTGGAATGCTTTACTGACTGTGAATGTGAACTTGTACATACTATGTTTCATAGCTTTAGAACGTACACATACACAGATAAATAGAAACATATATATAACACTAATGTTTTGAAGATAAGTGTGTATACATTAAATATATATACATAAGACCTAGTGAAATGCATATATATTCCTCTTGGGATTTTTAGTTACTTATAAATCAGTGACAATTTTTTGTTTTATCTTATATGTTGATGTGTTCTCAGATAATTAATTACATTTTTTTTCCCGCTAAGCTTTCTCTTCCTTTCATCATCAAGGGTATAGAATCCCCTTACATGTAGACGGAGATAAAAAAAGAAGTCTTTTATGATAATGTCTGTTAGTAGATGCTTCATTTGGGGTGTATTGTCTACAGCACTGTTAATCATTACTAAGGCAGTTATTTTAACTTTAGCAGGCGTGCCCCTTGTTAGCTAAGTGCCTACTTCTCTCTACATTTTTATTCAAAACAGAGCAGTCCTTCAGCCAGGATATATTCCCAGAGGTCTGTGAAATTTGCTAGAAAAAGGGATGATTTACCCCAGCTGAGTTAAAATCTCCATGTGTACTTTGCCACAGACAGACATCACCTCATTTCACTTCTGTTTGATTCTCCTCCAAGAGAAGAAAAAACATAATAAAGGGAGAAGTTAACAGTTTCAGATCAGACTGCAAAAGAATTTCCACATGATCTATAGGAGAAATGAAAGTCTTGCTCCTCCTTTCACTTCCTGCATCAGTGCTTATCTGAATGGTGTGGAAACATCATTGGGAGGGAAGAGAGGTTTCATATGACGCAAGAGTTTGCATTTGGAAATTCCATCTGATATTGAAAACACATCTTATCTGAGAGTGAGATTACTTATTTTTGTCTTGAGTTTATGAAAGTTGTTCTTATTTAACTCGAGAAAGCTTTCAAAATGTGCTGAGCTGTAGCAGCAGAAGCATAATTTCTGTAGGGTTGCACTTGCAAAGATGCCCAAAAATCTGCCTGCTCCATAGGATTGATCTTTAAATCTAAATTTAAAACTGATTTATTAAATTGGGCTAATTGAGAATTCTTGAGCATATTTTAAAATAAGTAATTCCATAGTATTTGATGCTGCTTGGTTTTACTTCCTAATTATAGAAGGGAAAAATGAAGCATGGATGGTCTTTCTTTAAAGAGAAGATGACATGTTATTCAGATCAGTAGTGGAAGGTTCAGCAAAGAAACTCTGTCTTTCTTCATAAATAAAGATATATATTTTATGCTGACTAATCAGAATGAAGAAAAATTCCTATTGTTTATGCTCTAGTCTTGAAGACTTGGCAGAGGTAAAATGCACATTTTACACTCAGATATATTAATTAAAACTATGCAATTAAACTGTTATTTGTACAAAAAATTGTATAGAAGAACTAAAGCAACTAGTAAAATAAAAATCTTCTAAAAATATCTCGTATTTTTATTTTCACATGTTCAGTTTTGCAAAATAAATCTAACTATTCTAAAGAAATTGATACTTGAATATTACTTTGCAAGTTGTATTACAATAACAATGCTGACATATAGGAGCAGGACTTTCTCTGGGTAAAATTAAATCGGCAAACTGTTTCTTAATTTATTACTTAACTGATATATAAGGAATATAGATTCACAAGTGAGAGATATATTCCCAAGAATTAGTTCTATTGATCAAATAGAGAAAAATACTTCCGCCTCCTCAAAATAAATAAGAGAGGTTATGATTACTTTTAAATTTATTTGGGTAATGGAAATGTAAAGAAACTGTAAAGAAAATTAATTGTGTGTGTGTAGAAAATATTAGTTGTTTCTTCAGTGAAAAAATAAAAAACAAAGAGACAAAATTAGGCAAATTCAGCATTATAAAGAGGAATGAGATAATGACTTTAATGCTGTGCCTGTAATGACATCTCCTTTCCAGATGTTGCTCATAGTATAATTGAAATAATTTTTACTGATAGGAACAAGAGATAATCAGAATAAACAGTAGAAATAAGTGATCATTGGGCTATGCATACATAGCATATATCTCTGGATTTAAGATCCAGAGCAAACAATTGAACATATATTTTGCTTTGAAGAATTCTCTGGAAGTATCCAAGGGAGGAAAATGGCAACCTGTTAAATTGGGTATTCATAAACACCAAAAATATATGTCTCCCTTCAACGTCTATCTCATATTGGAAGCCTTTACTATCCTGACAGTCTAAAAAGGAGAAAAAAGTGAGAAATTCTCATTGATTTGATATCAAGATTAAAATACAGCATTTTTTAATTTTAGTTATATTGGTTAATTCACTAGAATTTCAAGCTGTATGCACAGAAATAAATACTTGATTTTCTGTAGAAAAACAACAAAAATATATATCTATCTTTATTACTATATATAACAAAGGTTATAACAAAGATCTACAACTATTAGAACATGATTTGTTCATTTCTAAGACCTGGATTCTGATGTACATTTTTGTCACTCTCAGTTTACTGCAATACTCCAATATTATAGCTCCCTTTCTCTTTTTAATTTGCACCTTGATTGCACAAGTTACTTATAAAGTGTGCTTTGTGTTTTTATATATTTTAAATAACTCCAAGATGAATTTGTCAGCTAAAATCTTAGGAAACGTTGAAAGCTTGAAAATTATCTATCATGTTCTGTATGTACTCTTGAAAGATCAGATAACAGTGGAATTAGTCTTTAGTTCTGAAACTAAACTTTGTTTTTATCTTAAACATACTCATTCATAGCCATTCAAGACACAGACATTTATAATCTGAAAGGCATAAAGTAAATCTCCTGAGAAACACCTGAACTTCCAGTGAATGTGGGTTTAGTGTACACTGTTGTCAGTAAAACAAGTTCAAGATTCAGGATAATAAATTTAGATAAATAAAAAGATGTTGCTTTTTTTAATGTCTTCATTATCTAAATGAAGGCTTCTGAGTTGAATGATCTCAGAGCTTAAGTCTGTCTTTAAGAAGTTATGTGTACCTTAAATTCCTGCTGAATCCCTCAGTATAGTGTTTCCTGTTTGGCAGTCTGGCCTCTTCAGAGGACCTTCCACCAAGTGGAAATTCTTTAACTACATAATTTAGATAAGCTGAAACTAGGCCATTCTTGTCATGAGTGTAAGAAATTACCAAAGGACAGTTGTATGAGGAAAGTGATTGGTCTGTTAGCATTACTGGTATTTGTGGTAGTCTCCAAATCAGTATAATTTATCAAGTGCATAAACTTTGAAGTTTACCAGATGTCTGCTTGGAAGTGCAAAAATAATTAATATCTTTCTGACATCATATTGAGATCAATATAATAGGAATAACAAGGGAAGAAGCACCAGATGTAGAATATCCCCAAGAACATAATATTTACCTTCTTGGATAGTATTTATTTTACCATAAAACTCAGTCTTTTTTTTTTTTTTGGGGGGGGTGCTTACAGAGCTTGCAAAATCCACAAATAACATTCCTAGTATAAACAGCTTTATGCTGTCGAAAATTAAATATCAGTAGACTGTAATAATAAGTGCTAGGAGAATTTTGTTCTTGCTTTTATATCTATCTTTATGGGTTTAATAATGAACAAATTGAGCAAAACTCCTGAAATGTACTTCAGAGCTTGGCCTCCAACCCATAAAGGGACATTAAGACATTTTTCTTCATGAAAGAAAATGGAGTAGCATCTTAAAATTAAAAAATATATCTTACATCTTAGTCTTTCTTATGCCTAAAACCTCTGCTGAATCTGGCAGGTCTAGTCTCTTTTAAGTATTAGAACAAAGTTCAACAAAGCCAAACTATGGATTATAAGAAATGTCATTCACCCTTACTTGCATTTCTGTTTGAAATTTGCATACATTGATTTGACTGGGGATATTTAGTGAGTTTTATTGCTGCTGCATATGCCGCATATAAAAACAGAGATAAAATTACATTACAAGGATTAAAACAATGATACCCTTTACAAAACAACAATCTGTTAGGTGAGCTCAAGTACTGTAACTTGCCCTTGCTGTGCATAGTCTTTAGGATATATTTCTTGGTTCCTTATGCTGCAGAGTGAGCTTTTCTGATCTCTTGCATGTAGGCTGTATAGAACTTCTGCCTCTTCTGGAAACTCCAAGGGAATTTAGAGAAGGGACTAGAAATTGTTGTTTTGGTTTTGCATTATCCTTGCAAAATACAGAGTTCAATCCATAAAATGGCATTTATCAAAAGGGAAGTGGCTGAGAGGGGCAACCAGTTAACCACAGTTAACTCTGCAAAGAAAAGACACCTATTACGCAAGGTGGTGAATGGAAGAAGTGAATTACAGAAACAGCATTTGCTGCTTTACTGACATTTACTGACATACAGTAACTCACAAGATCAATACAGTCCTCTCTCCCCCCTTTTAGAGGAAAATATACACTGAGCTTATCCTCTATAATTTATTAGACTTGTTATATACTGTAAATTTTTTATCTTATTTTGAACCTTTTTTTGAACCTTTGATTTAACAGCATGTGAGTGTTTGTTATACAGTTGGTTTCCAAGTACACTTCTCCAGCAAAGTGTTTACACTTAACTGACCTTTATCCATAAACTTATTCCTCTATTTTCCCACTTTAGTTTCTCCTAAATCATTCAAATCCATCCCCTTTCCTTTCCTGTGGTTCCTGCACTATATATCCCATAGGCAGACTTCTCCCAAAATGTTGTTCTGCATGCTGTAATATGTCCTGCCATATGTTCCATTTGGCAGTGGCCATGCAGTCTGAAAGGTGCTCTGAAACTGATTCATCCTGAAGGATTTCATGCCTGGAAAATAAAGAATTTAATGCCTGGACAAAGCACCTGTGTCTCTCCTGAGACAGCTCTGGGAGGCCCTTCTGTGTCCTTGCCTTTAGTTCCCATCTGTGTTTGCGCCCCTGGACTCTTCTGGACTCAGGAGGATGATGTGTTAATGAGTCCTATGATGGGCCTAGAGATGGCAAGGCAGTATGTTATTCCACACCTGCTTGATTTTTCCATGCTCCTCTGTTTGCACAGGTGAGTTTTTAATCACATAACTTAACATTCTGACAATTAAAGGTGCAGCTGGAGGGAATCACTCTGTCCTCCCCTTGAAAGGCATTTGAAGACACCTGTTTCACCTCCTGGGGCAGATCTGCTCACAAAGAAAACAGTGCTGCTTCCAGGTATCTTCTAAGGGGGCTTGTAGGTCTATATGGCCTCAGTGTGCTGAGTCCCACAGACCCACTGCCCAGGAAGGGAACAGAGCTTCAGAGATGCTGCAGGTTTCAAGATAACTGTACTCAGCTAGAGAAAAATGTACCACTTGTCTATGCTGTGGACTCCCTTGGGCTCCATTCCCACCTCACCATTCTAGAGGAGGCATTGCTGACCACATCTTGACAACAAAATCATAGAATTGGAAAGATTTCATGGCACTATACATCAGATGAAGATAACAGAACACCAGACTGGGAGCCACATTCTCCTAGAATGCAGTCTCTACACTTCTCACTAAGCCTTCCTTCCTTTGATGGATGACTCAGCAGGTAGGATTTCAAACACCAGGAATGAAAGGAGCTGGGAAGTCCACACACGTTGATATGTATCTATACCTACCTATGTACAGTAATACATGTAAGCTGGAAATTAATTTTCCAGCTCAGAGGAAAACGGAAAACTGTGAATGACTGAAAGTACCAGTGGCACTTCTGGTATCAAAGCAGAAAATATTTCTTACACGATGAAACTCTGGAAGAAACTGAAAGACATTTCTCAGAAGCAGATCCAGATTATTTCTTAATCTGTTCTGATTTCTGCGTTCTATGTTTTTTGAGTCTTTGTATATATATGATAATAGCAAAAAAGTAAAGTGAGCAGAAGATTCAAAACAGTAAAAAAAGTACCATTTTGGAAATAATGAAACTAGCAAAATGCTTCATCTTGCTATTTGAGTTATAGTTTTTGCTGAAGAGCCATCACTGTACAAATTGCTGTTGCATTTATCAATGCACAAAAAATGGGCCTTGCAGATATCTCTATTCATCTAAAGAATAATCCTTCTAAATGAAAAAGTTAGCACATGTGTCCCTTGACTTTGACAATCTGTTCCCTTTGAGCTAAAGAAAACAAAATTAAGACAATAGCATAAAGGGTTCATTTCTGGTAGTTCTGGTGGTTATTTCAATTACATTAAAATTCATTTTCCAGATAAATGGGTCTTAAAAGCTTTCATCTGAGAGAAAGACAGTTAAAAAATAGATTTAGTGAGCCCAAGTAATCACAGTTCTTTTTAAGGGCCTTTTCAAATAAACTTCACTTTGCTGTTGGTCCTTTGGTTTTAAAGCTGTGTGTTTCTGACTTCAGCAATACAGTTTAGTGATAACCAAAGAAGACTAAACCAACCATAGGTCACATTTATACTATTTGCATCTAGGAAAAACCATGAAGATTAGAAGTACTCCTTGGATAAATTGTTTTATAACTTATTCTGACCATACTGGAGAAAAAAAATTTTAAATGTTACAGTTTTCACTGCTGTCAGAGTAGCCAAGAACTTAAAATTTGTAGACACAAAATGGATTGTCTTGGATGCCAGTGTATTTGACTGAATTTTGTATTTGACATTTTTGTCAAATGTGATGTCACTTTTGTCAAGTGACTTCATTTTCAAAGCACACCAGGAAAGTTCAGAACATCAAGATCAGGAACAGGGGTTTTGTTAGGATATTCTTTGAATAAGAAAAATGAAAATTACACACATTGTAGAAATAGAAAAGAAGATAATGTAGTTCATGGGACTTTGTGGAGACCCTGATCAGTGCTCCTTACACACAGAAATACATACAGCTTTATTCCTGTTCCATTCTACTTTAAGCCCTCAAAATACTTTGTTATTCAGAATGACAGTCTTGCTTGCAATGTTATTCAGAAAACTACTGATTATACAGAGATGAAATGTAGTATTTGCAACTAAAGAAGCACAGAATCACTTTTATTTTTTAAGGCTATTGTGCTCTTATTGTAATGATGTGAGTGAGTTACTGAGAACTTCCTGTCAAAAATCCATTCAGGAGACAAATGAAGATGGAAGAAAAAAAATGCACAGAAAATTGATGCAGACACTTGCATTTCTACCAGTGTTGTGAAGTTATCCTAAAGAAACTCTAACATTTGTTTTGCCTCCTGGTTTAATTCTGATTATTTCTGGGTTTTATGCAAAAGCTTCCTAATGTAGAACAGAAGAGTTGTAGAAGGAGGGACAGAAGTTACTTGGTTACTTTCACCATAGGATTCATAGTAATGTTTGCTCTTGGAAGTTTGTTCATTGGCCCATATGGTAGTCTATAATCAACTCTAAATGTGATTTTTGGACTGTAGGCTTCCACATGGATCACTAGGAAGGAGAGGAATCTGACTCTTATCAGGCCAGTTATTGAAGTCCATTGTTTCTTGGGCAAGCCTCCTCTGCATTAACAGGCAGAAGCTAGGCAAGCCCTTCTCAGGTATATGTGTTTTATTTTTTTTTATGTATATGTGTTTTATGAAGTACCAATGTTCCCTTGCTCTGCAATGAAACCAAAAAATATTAATTATCAGACAGTATATCCCATAGAAAGAACATGTGACCTGTGATACTTCAACAATTTTAGATGGGGAAAGATCTTATATGCTTACTACCTCTGGGAATGATCAAAGTAGATTTGTTAGCATCTGAGTCACTTCTAGCATCAAAATTTGAATAGCTAAGCAGTAATACTAAACGGAATTGGATGCCTTCTAGTAAGCCTAAGAACCTGGCAGACCCTACATTTTTTTATTTTTATGATCTTTAACTTTTAGGTCTACATATGGTGTGCATTGTGGCTGTGATTATGATATATAGCAAGTGACATTGGTTTAGATTTTGCCAGAGGCTTCAAGAAAATATAAAATAATGACATGAAAATTTTCAGAAAAATAATTTTGGCAAGGGAGTCCTTTGGGAATTCACTAAAATCTTACTCTTGATCTCCCTGACACTGAATAAATCAAAATAAATGAAGCTGTGAAAGAAGTGATATTACACAGTCATCAGTCACAGCTGGCACAGGTTCACAAGGGGAAAGTCCTGTTGTACAAATTTGATTTTCTTTCATGACAAAGTTCCTGATCTTGTTAATCAAGGGAAAGCAGTTGATGTAATCATCTTTCTGAATTTCAGCAAAGCCTTTGATACTGTCTCTCACAGTGTCCTGGACAAATTGCCCAGCACACAGTTAGATAAACACATCATCTCATGGAAGAGCTACTGGCTCTTGGGTCAGGCACAAAGGGTGACAGTGAATCGGGTGATGTCAGACTGGCGACCAGTGGGGTTCCACAGGGCTCCCTTCCAAGGGCAGTGCTCTTCAACACCTTCATAAAATGGCTTGGATACAAGACTCAAAGGTACACTAAGGAGTTTTTCAATGCCACCTTGAGGGCAGTGAGGCCCTGAAGAGATACAAATCTGAGGGCTGGGCAACCCCAAAATGTATGAAGTTTAATGAAAATAAGTGCCAGATTCTTCACTGGGGTTGGAGCAATCCTAGAAGTATGGAGAGACTGGGGAATGAGATGCTGGACAGCAGAGCTATGGAAATGGATGTTGAGATCCTGGTTGATGGCAAGTTAAATATGAGTCAGCAGCAGGAGGGCCAACTGTGTTCTGGGGGGGCATCAGGCACAGTATGGCCAGCTGGGTGAGGAAGGGGATTGTCCTGCTCTGCTCTGCACTGGGGCAGCCTCACCTTGAGAGCTGTGGACAGTTTTGGGCACCACAATATAAGAAAATCAACCATGAGAGAGTGTCCAAGGCAGAGCCAAGAAGATGATAAAGGGTCTGGAGGGGAAGGCATATGAAGAGTGGCTGAGGTGATTTGGTCCATGCAGCCTGGAAAAGAGGAGCCTGACAGGAGACCCCATAGCAGTTGCAACTTTGTCATGAGGTGAAAAGGAGGGGCAGACACTGATCTCTGCTCTGTTGTGCCCAATGACAGGACCTGAGGGAATGGCCTGAAATTGTGTCAGGGGGGCTTAGGCTGGATATCGGGGAAAGGTTTTTCACCCAGAGCATGGTTGGGCATTGGAACAGGATCCCCAGGGAAGTGATCACAGCATCAAGTCTGACAGAGTTCAAGAAGTGTTTGGCCAATGCTCTCAGGCCCATGGTGTGACTCTTGGGGATGATGCTGTGCAGGGTCTGGAGCTGGGCTCAACAATTCTTGCTGGTCCCTTCCAGCTGATCATATTCTGTTATTTTACTGTGGATTACAAGTTAACTGTGATCTATCATGAAATATAATAGCAGTACCATCAGAAACTAGCAATTTGTCATTAGCTAACCCTGAGACAGAGGTCTGCCTTAAAATACATATGCTACACTCACATTCCATAACATTTTAGTGTTTAAAAATTCTTTGGATCATGCCTATCCATTTAAAGTGAAGAATACCTCTGAGAAAATCTCTGCTGCAAAACTCCACCTTTTTTGCTGTGCAGGTATTGGAAAAATTTCACGAAGAAAAAACACTGTGAAGAATTTTACCAAACACAGAAGCATTCATATCATCTCAGATGAATATTAGGAATATTTGAATATTGTACTATCCCAATCTCTTCTCAAGGCACTCATAGGCTCTCTGAATTCTGCAGGAATTAAGATTATCAAACATTTTTATTTGCATTCAAGAGCTAAAGATAACTAAGTGAGAAATACTGGTCTCATGGTAGAAGCTTTTCCTATTTACTAGCTATTCAGATGAACAATACTGTGGTAAGAATTATTTTTTAAAACACTTGTATGTTGGAAACAAAATATCTCAGTTACTTCATAAGTTCTTATTAAAAAAAAGAAAAATTTCATTTGGAGATAATAAAAAACTGTTATAAAAGCCCATTAAGCCCAAAGTATAGAAGAACTAGTGAAGTGTTAAAACTGGTAATTAAAATACTTGATGTGTGTCTAACACATTTCTTCAGTGTCTTTTAGGATCATGATAATGTAAGTTTAACTTCTTCCATTATGTGGAAATTATTGCTAAAATTCATATCTCAATAATCTTGTATGGTATTTGTATTTGGAGCACAAAAGGACTACTATGTTGTCTACTGAAAAATCATTGTGTGAATGTACAGTACCTGAGCCATCAGATTTAGTGTTCTGTCCCGTTAGAAGGCAATGTATTAAGCATTAACCAACATGAACAAACACTGACTCTGGAGCGTATCATGTGTGTTTTAGAATCAGTATAATAAATAGCTCAGAGATGATGCAAAGATGACTCAGTGATCAGTGAGACTGGGGTATATTACACTTGCCAGCCTGGAATATGTATTTTGGAGGACTGTGTTTTCCAAGTTATTCTTAGGGCTTTTGAGCTGCTTTCCCATACAATGGAAGAATCCAGCTTTGTTCATCTTTTAGATTGTTCTATCCTGAGTGCAATGGTCATGTCTAGACACACCTTTTAGCCCAGATGGTACATCTAAATGTTGGAATTCATTGTAAATAAAGTGATCCCTTTATCTGCATGGTCTTCTGCAGGACCATCGAGGGATGCAAGCTGCTATATGCTTATCCAAATATTGGCCAGCTCTTTGATCCTTTCAATCTGCTTATCTGTTTATCTGTTTGAAGTTGGGAGTTCTTAGTAAAATGATAGTAATGTGAGTGAAATTGTTAGTGGCAGGAGGTTTCACTAGCTTTCCCTAGCTCAACTGTCTGTCCTCTTACCTTCTTATTTTTCCCTTAACAGAAAAATTCCCACAGGCAATTGTTCATAATGTTCGAAAATTTTACACCTGCCTGAGAGGTACAATTTCATATATCAGCCTCCACAGAATAGACTTCTCATTTTAAAATTCTTTTTATATAATTAATCTGTTCTATTTTTGTAAGGAAATTAAGGAGACTTTCAGCAATTTGCCTGTGAACATAAAAAACAGAAGAAGGGATTATTAATGACCATTATATTATCTGTATCCTGGAGAGATTTAAGATATTATAAGGTATAAAGCTTGGAAATACATTTGTAGTACCTAGTTCCGTGCCAGGACAGAGCTCAAAATAAATTGCTCTGAGACATCTCTCTGATCACATTTCCAGCTGTTTTACTGATAGGAGAACTGCCACAGGTACCACAGAGAAAGATGCTCCTTCCATTAACTCTCTGTCAAGAGATTCCTCAGGAAAAAGAGCAATACAGAACATTTATAGAATATTTAATTCACAGTTAATTGTTGGACAAAGATATTTTATTCAAATTGCATTATTCTTAGATAGAAAACTTGAATATAATTGGAAATGGAAATACCTATACCTGAAAGTGGTATCACTACCCAGTGAGACAGTTTGTGAGCATAAAAGAGGCTATGCTGAGAGACTCCTAAAACAGCTCAATAATTCCCTCTCTATGACTTTGTAAAGGTCTTAGATCAAATGACAAGAAAGGATTTAATGTTCTGATACTTTCTACTGTCATGCCTTGAAGATAGATTTCTTGCTCAGACACAAAATACACAAAGTTGAGTTCAAGTCACTAAATTCCCCATGGAAATTTGGTAGATACAGACATTCATAAACATTTTCTAAGAAAACAGCACACTGACCACCAAAATCATTGATATTTCTACCAGGAAATGCTGAAGAGATGGATGGCCTAAATTCTCTCGTGAAAGAGACAGGGTGTTTCTCCTCTGGCTGTGTGCCTGTGTCAGTGTATGTGCGCAAGCACATACTCTGTAGGAGTCCAAAAACCTACTGAAATACATGCTAAGTATGTACCCTGTGCCACAACTCCAAAAAGGGAGAGGTATTTGAGAAAGAAGAATCAAAGTATTAAAAATATTTAATATTAGATCGAGTGAGAGAAGGCAAGAGACTGTTGTGTCCTGCACGGCTATTACCCATTAAACTGTCATTGAAACAGAAGTAACCCTGAGAATAGGCCTTGTGGACCCTTGAGAGGACTTGTGAACAGCTCTGTTGGGACATTCAGAATATCAATTCTCCTTTATTTGCAATCATCTTGTCTGCTCCTCTCTTGTGTAAATCAAGAATGATAACCTTTACATACTAAAAGAGAAACAGTATGATTTCATGTGCATCAATTTCAAGCCTAGCAGTGTAAAACAAGCATTCAATTTTATAATCCCCAAGCTTCCTCTCAGTTTCTATGGATTCTGCTTCCTTTGTATTTTCATACTGCAATCAAGGAGTAGCAGTACTTATCTGAATTATAAATCAGGCTTATTCAGTGTAGCCAGCTGTAACAGCTTATCTATGTTTCTGTAATTAAGAAACTTTATTATCATTGCTTTGTGGAGGCCAACAGGTGCTCTGCTCACTGTTCTTTGCAAGAACAAAGAATGCAAACATAAATTTTTTAATACACTTTTCATTAAAGTGGTATTTGTTAATGTTGTCTTTTTATTTCCCCTAGTCCTTCAGGCAGGTCAAGATGACAGATTGTTTCTTCTGCTTTCATTTCATTTTCCAATTCATCTATTTTTAATCCTTGTTTTTTCACTCATTTAGACATTTGCAGTTCAAACACTCCAGTTTAATCTGGAAAAACTCTATTCTAGAGAACATAAGTCTTCTACATTACTGTTTCGTTTCAAATCCAATAAATGGTAATATAATTTTCTTAATCACCTTTTAACTCCATTAACTAAGATACAGAGGTCATCAATGTGGTTAATTTAATTTCCCCCTTGTCTTTATTTCATCTTTTAAATACTTAAATTCTGTGTAATGACAAATTTCAATCTTTCTCTCAGCCTTACTAGTTAGACCAGCTTAATGAGGTCAGCCTGTGCATAAAAAAGGATATCTGCCACGTGCATTCCTGGGAATAATTTCTCCAGCTGTTTGAATTATTTTTTTGCATCTTAGCTGCCTAATCACTCTATTGGATCATATTGACTTCTTCAGATCATATTGTCTTCTTCAAAAATAGATTCAATTCTGAAATCCTAATTCCCTTCCCTGAATTCTTAAGAGAACAAGATAAAGTACCTGCTGAAAGCACATACAATATGTGTTGAATTCCAGCTCCACTCAATATCAAATCAATAAACTTTGCTCATAAGCCATCTTGGGTCACCTGTGAATTGAATCAGGAATTTAAAAGACTATTCTACAATTAATTTAAATTAAATATAATTAAAGAGAAATATGTAAGCAATAGAAAATATGGCATCAAATGGCAACAGGTGCAGATGGGTTCTGAAAAAGAAAATTGCTAAGGCAGGTAAGGATTTCAGCTAAACCTCTATAGCTAGATAGCGAGAAGAAGGAGTTTAGAGTATTCAAGAAGAAACTTGTTATTTATTTAACAGAAAGGGAAGACTTAAAACAGAAGTAGGTATTTCTCTTGTAAGTATTTATGGATGAGGATGATTTGATATCACAGTGATATGAAGTCCAGTTCTTCTTAGGGACTATGCTTTATTGTGAAAGGAATAAAAATATTTCTTTAATTATTGGGCTGGAGCAATTGGCACCTTAGTTTTCTTAAAGAGAATTATCAAACATCTTAAAAAGAATAATGACAACATTGCGCTGGCTATATAGAAACAAAGCAAAACATAACAAAACAAAAACCACCACCAACAAAAAAATCCAAAACAAACCACAACAACAACAAAAAACACATAGAGAAAAAAAGGGCACAAATCCACAAACAAAAAAAAAACCACTGAAAGAAGATAAGTTAAATAACGATGGACTGGGGAAATTAACACAAATAATAAAAAAATATCTTGCAAGAATCACTTAAGAAACAAATTGAAGGATAAAAATTTAACTCTTATATGTAAAATCCATCTTCTCAAACCAAAGTAATTTTATTCTTTGCTGAAATAACAATTTCAATGAAGGAAGGCAAAGAGATGTACTTGGTTGTTGTAAGTTATTTGATAATGTAAATACACTGACTAAAAGTTACAATAAAACAAAGCAAGTGTTCAATAAAATCTACTTGATGGATTGATTTTGAGTTATATCTTAGTAGCTACAGTACACATAAATAATAAGTGTTCTGCTGTCAACATTCATGAAAGCAAAATAAAGAAAGAAATTTATCCTGAGGGTGAAATGATGAGACTGACCCATTCAGATGCACAAATTTTTAAAAAGCCTGCCATGGTTTTGGAATAGAAGCCCCAAATATTGTTGTTCCAACAAGACTCCAAACCTTCTGCAAAAAATTATTCCTGTCCTGGGCAGAACTAGGACAAAAGGTAATGGAAAATTGGATAGATCATGGAAGAGAAATTCAAAACAGGTTTGAGAACTATGAAACCACTACAATATGAATGTGATACCTTCTCTCCCTTCACAAGTTTTGTTGGAATTATTCTTTCCAGACAACTGCTCTTTCATCTACAGCAACAAAGACCTGGTCAAACATGCCCTTACTAAGCTGAAATTCTTCCTTAGGCAAACTCGTTTCCATGCAACCTTATACTGATATTTACTTGAGTACATGCCTTGCTACTACAGAAAAACACCTTTGCACAGGTCATTGGAAAATGCACTTTCAGAGAAGAGTCTGTAAGGGATTAGTGTGGATATATAGAATCGTTCCACTGATTTTTGTGGCTGCTTTTATAAAATAGAAAGAACTGTATGCAAGGAGAAAAGGCAGTGTTTAAGATTAAGAGAATGCTAAAAAATGTGTTTGATGAATTCTGTACTCAGGGAACCTTATATTAATCTTTGACAATGGAAGTACTTTTAGCACTAAATATAGCAAAATTCAGATGGAAATTCCTAGCCTCTTTCTAAATTTAAACACTGTAAAGGGCTTAAAAGGAATGTTCACTTGAGAACAAATGAGAAGAAAGAGCAAGTTATCAAATGTTTTTATGTAATATCCTCACATCTGTAATTGCTTTAAGGTTCAGGAAGACTGATACATGTGTCTTATTTGTTTCAGAGGAACAGAAATCAAATATTATTTTGCTTTTCCAATAAAATGTATGAAATAGAAAGCAGCATTGTAAGATGCCTTAAAATTTTTTTATAACTCATTGGTTTCAAATAATATGAAATAAAGAAAGAAACAGGTCATCTTCTCCCCAGCTTGAATTTTTTCCAGAATCAGAACTAATATTTAGGTTCTACAAGACTGAAGTCAAAAACATAATTTCAGTTCAGGCAGTCAGCAGCTTTTCCAGCGTTGTTCTGAGTATGTGATCTGCCACCAACGTCTCATCAACGCAAGCTCCATTTGTCCCTAAAACCTTTCTCCATATTTCTGCCCTTAGATTCTTACATCTGTCTGAAAATTACTACTGCCAAATGCAGGTCAAAGTCATGCATTCTTTGGGAGAGATGAGCAGTGTGGCCATGCAGGGAATTCTGCCCCTCAACTTCACTCTGGTGAGACCCCATCTGGGGTACTGGAAGGCATCCCTGACCATGCTGGGAGGGCTGCAGCTAGGTGATCTTTAGCAACCCCTTCAACCCAGGCCATTCTATATGTTCCTGAGGAAAAACCTTGTAAACAGCAAATCCTGGAGGAAAAAAATGGAAGTAATAATTAGCGATGACAAAAGGATGTCAATTTCTGCACAAGGCTCAAAAAAGTCTGCTCTAAAAAGTAGAGCAGTTAATACAATGGTCAATAAATGTCAAGCAGATTACATTTTAGTGAGAAGTGTAACTTGTTACAAGACAATATTAAGGTCTACTGATGTATTTTCTTTTTAATGTGTTCTGTGGTCTTATCTTTCCAAAAATAAAGCAAGAGATGTAAGCTAAAAAAAAAAAAAATCTTTATATTCATGGGTCAGATGTATGGTGCTAGCTGCACCCTTATTTATACCATTTGAGGAAGCAGTTCAGAATTTCCTCATTTGTTGGTGTTTTTGATGCCTCAAGAGGCTGACCTGGAACAGAGACTAGACAGAGCAAAAGGATGAGATAGGTATTTCTTAAAAGGGCTCAATGGGCACCCTGAGGAGGGTGAGAGTCCAGACAGGCTACACCAAGGTTGAACCCCAAAATATATCACAAAATGCACGGCCAGTCATGAGGTCTCACACTTCTATAAGTTTTCATCCATTAACATATTGGAGTTTATTGTCCAATTATAGCCTCAGGTTATGCAGCTCCATCTTCCTTGTTTTTCTCTCTTCAATTCACCATCGTTTGTGCTCTTGGGCCTGAAATTTGTATTGGTTGGCCCTGGTGTCAAGCTAGAAAAGGAATTATTTTGTCCCTTGACTCTGTGAAGAGAGCTTACCAACACTTAATATGAAAGTCAGAACTACACACTAAAACAGCACAGAATCTGAAAAATGTAAAGGCTAAAACTTAAGGCGTCAATTTCCTACAGGTTCATCTGCGTCTAAGCATTTCTACTTGCAATCATGGAGTCACATTTTATCTCTAGCATTCCTGCTCTGAACTACTCTTAACCAGCAGGCTTGTCTTAAAATTGCCTCTTAAGGCTGTAACATTCCTATATATCAGTTGCTTGATGAAATATACATGAAGACTGCCAAACTATGAATGCTAAAATTAACACAGTTTCTTCTTTTACTGTTCTTAGATACGGACGTATTTTATTAAAAGAAAAGGCTACATTTTTTATGATTTGCAGGTTAACATGAAGTAAGTTTTGCACACTTCCTCATTTTAGAGTTTGGCATAAAAGGTAAATAAAATAAAAGAAAATTAAGTAAAATCAAGAGGTGGGAAATAGGTAGTGGCTCTAAGAAGACTTTTTCTTTAAGATGCTGTATTGTATTTCTCTGTAAGTAATTTTTCCTCTCTAGATATTTCCCTATGTAGCCTCAACAATCTGTACCCTGATGCCTCCAATTTTCTGTCTCATTTTAACATCAGCCAGCTGTATTTCCTAACTTCTTTTGTTTCTGTGTAGACACACATAATTTTACCACAATTAACTTATGAATGTCCCTTGTAGAAATGAAAAAGCATAATTCCTTCACTTACTGAAGTCCACAAAAGAAAAAGGGTGCTTGTTTTTTCCTGACAGCATCAGGACACACTGTCAGTGAAAGCTGCACTTTCCACTAAGGGATTTGAAATGCCATTAATTTTGGCATGTGCTGATCCTTATTGTTTTACTCCCTCTCTAAGTGTCAGTCTGAGACTTTCTAGTAAAATTCTCACAAGTATAGTCAAGTTCCAAGAATTCTGCCTATCTCTTGTAAGGGTAACAGACAGTCACACAAGGACTTTGGTGTGCTTTCAATCCATGTCCTGTTCCTAGATGTAATTTGTGAACAACTGATGCACAGACTCAGATTGGTGGGGATACTGAGATGTTTACTGCAAAAAACAAGCTGGTGTTACACACTTCTTCAAGACACAGCATTACTTTATATGGTATTTTTCACTAAACAACTTATCACAACTTGCCACATCAGCAAAACACTTTAATGTCCTTATTCGGGGGTGTTCACATGCTGCCCACGGAGAGGCAGGCTCTGGCAGGCTCCTCTCCACTGAGCATTTGCCGCCTCACATTTCCTGCCCCCAAGGTCAGGCAGAGACAAGCTTTTCTGTGCTGCCATGGCGTTCTGCAGGCATGTCCCACAGCCTGTCTTATTGTATCTTCCTCTACAGTAACAAATATACTTCTAGGTTCTGTTTCCTGTAGCTTTATTGAAAGTCATGACACTAGTATACAAAAAGGCTCTTCCAGTCGAACTGGATCACAGGGATGCCTTGGCTTACTTTCCTCATGGGGCAATAAGAGCTGAAGCCACTGGCAAGCACACTGGGGGTCTTTACCTCTTTCTGTTCTCTCTGTCAAGCATTTCAGTAGCAATTTAATCATAGTTCATGAGGAAGGGCAGAACATGTCCATGAGCCTGGAAACTTGCCGGACTTCAAGAGTCAATACATCAGCAGTCAATAAGAAGCATTTCACTCCAAGAAATCAGGCAGAGGTAGGAGGTCATACTGCCAGCTGGATGTCTGTCCTTTCTTTTACTCTCTGTGCCTAAATCTTATTTACATAAATGCAAGGTATGAGTTTGGAGATAGAATTTTATATTTAGTATTTTTCCATCTGCCACTGTGTTGTTAATTTTTAGCAGTTCATTTACTTCTATCTCCCTTACCTTTTCTTCAAATTGCACTATATTTGGTTGACGCTTAATTTATAAGAGTTTCAAATAACCAACCAACTTTTTGCAATGTAATTCCCAGCCCAAGGAAACTTAACTGTTTCCTGCTGATATTCTAAGCCCTTATATACGGATAAATTCTCAAAGGATCTGCAGTCTCAAGTACGCTGCTGTCTCTCTGGGGCAAAGGCCAAAAAAAGAAAGAAAAGCTGTAAAGCACCTGCCCAGTGCTTTGGCATTTTGACATCTTCAGATGTATTCGTAAAGGGGATTTTGACATGTGCTTGCTCTTTGGGAAGATTGATTTGCGCAACCACATCAATTATTGTGAGTTCCCAGGAAGTAGTAAAGA
Organism: Polioptila caerulea; assembly: GCA_013397295.1. Taxonomy (NCBI): domain Eukaryota; kingdom Metazoa; phylum Chordata; class Aves; order Passeriformes; family Certhiidae; genus Polioptila; species Polioptila caerulea. The sequence continues at coordinate 67,801 of VYXF01009985.1, read as the reverse complement.
GATGCTTTTTCTCTTTCCCTAGACTCTTAAATGACAAGGGATTGGTTCTGATGCCAATGAGACAATGGAAAAAGACAACTAAGAAATGCTTGCTGACATGATAGGCACTGCAGAGCACACTGGTCACCAATTATTAATGGTATCCTATGGTGAAGGCCACCATGGGGATTGCAAGGAAGCTACAGGAATAAGGAGAAACCTGAACTCTGCACTGCAATGTTATTATGACACTGCCACACCTCTTGATAATTCTCCTGATCCCTCTGCCTAGCCAAGAGCCACCCTGATAACCTTCAGGCAGAGGACCTCTGTCTGATGGTAATAGAACTGCTCTGGATAGAGTAGGCACATTTCCTGGGCTATGTTGCTAAACATCTTCATTTTCATTATATTTTGCAGAACCCCATAGAGGTTTGTATTCCCTATTCCCCAGATTTTTTTGTCACCTGTCATTTATTAATAATTTCTCTTTCTTGTTCATTTTTCCAAAGATTTTACTGCCATGATTGTTATTTTCCTCCCTGGCTCATTTTTCTTAGCTGTTGATCAGAAAAACTTCTGGGTTTGACTTCAATATTAGAATTTTCTCGTTTAGCACTCTTTATCCAATAAAGGGATATTTTGACTTCAGCTGTGCTCTGTTCTGTCACCATTTTAAGTTTCTTTTTTTATTAACCTGCCCTAGGACATAGCAACATGGCTGATGAAGGAAATAATGTCTTCGTACTATTCAGGTTCCAAGGCAGGTGTTGGTGTGAGGGGCAGTAACCATTTATTCACTGATGGACCAATACATATTTTGGGAATAAAAGATTATCTAGTGAATAAAAGAGAATGAAGTCTAGGTAACTAACTGACAAGATATTCTGATTCATAGGAGAATAACAATCTACGCAGGACTATGGGAAAGGACAGGACTGAGTGAAGTACATTTCACTACCTTTTGGATTGGAAGGGAGGGAAAAATCCACATTTTTTCCCCCAGTTTTTGACAGATAAAACTTTTCAGGGTTGAAAAGAGCACGCGGGCACAGAAAGAAAGGAAAATCATGTTGTTAGGGGTTTTTTTTATTGTTGAAAGTTTTGCAAGAGGAACTAGAATACAAGAATTCAGGTTGAGTTTGTTGGAAGGGTTGTGAGACAAGAAAGGAATGGCAAGGAAAGATTATTTTGTTTTGTTTTTTCTTTTAGTATGATACAAGGAGTCTGTGGATGAATGCAAGCACAGCTGGTAGGATCCATTTGGTCCAGTGTCCTCCAGCAATACCCTCAGCATGACAATGGTGAAAAAGTTATGTGTCTATAGAGAGTATGAGAAGTGGGAAAGCATGGCACGCAATATACAAAGTTTTTTTTATTTGGATCTGTAACATCCTTACACAGACTGAAACAGGCTGATTTATCTCCATGGTAATTGTCACTTAATAACGTTTAATTGATCCTCCATGTTTGTCAGCAGGTCGTAGATCAGCCAAAGGCCCTGCATGATCCTGGCACGGCAGTTTGTATTCTCATGAGTCAATAAGTCATCAAGACCTGCAAGGGATGCACGTGCTGCTGCAAAATCTGGTCTCAGGCAATAGCTGTGTCACCACCACCAGGACAGCCATTGCCAGGTGTGCATTCACAAGGTGCAACTGGCTTCCTTCTACAGAGGGATCCATAACTTAACTCTTGACAAATCAGGACTAGATTAAGTGACCATGTGCCATAGTCCACAAAGACTTAGGGTGTCTCTTTGGACAGTAAATTCAATCTCACGGATGTGAGTAGACAAGTAGTGGGTTTGGACACAATCCTGAGCAATGTGCTCTGTGGTACCCCGCTTGATCAGGGAGGTTGGACCAGATGACTTCCAGGTGGTTATTTCCATTCTTTCCCATTTTGTGATTTTGTGATTTGAAGAGCATTACAGAGGCCTTATGGCATAGCTATGCAGTTAAGTTATAATCTTGGATGCACTAAACATCATATATGCAGAATTTCTGTTCTAGCAAGACCTTGTTTCATACAACATAAGCACAAGTAACTTGTGCTGAAAGATGCCAGAGGTGGCATTTGCCTTGTTACAGGGAATTTGAGGTACAGTTACATCTTTTCATTATAGTTTCTGTCCCAGTCACAAATAAGTGGATGGCTTACACTCAAAAATGAGCCACTGGGACAACATTATTACTAAAATATAAAAAGAGCAAGAGAAGACTTAGGAAATGTGGTTTAAAAAGTTAGGAGAATGAAAGTTAGGGGAATGAAAAATAACTAAGGATAAGTAATCTAGAAAAATCTGCTAAAATATTACAACTTGGGTTCATAAATAAATTATACAAGGGAAAATTACTCTGAAAATCTTTCCTTTATGTTGAATACTTTTGTTCACATACCTATTGCAGTTAAATTCATTTATATGTAGTATATAGCCAGAAAAGAATCACAAAATCTGATAGAGGGGTGTTTTAAGCAAAAAATTATAGGCCAGGTGGGTTTTAAGCAAAACATTAAAAATAGCAAATCTTGTAGCAATATGATATATGATTAATACTTTCAGTAGGATGAGGAAATACATAAATACAAATATATAAATAAAAAAAATTATATACAAATATATAAATTTAGTTCATTGGAGACTAGTTAGTCCTAATTTGCTGGTTAGAAAACTGTCACAGAATCACACTTTTGACTTCTGTGGCTCTCAGGTGGCTGGTATTACCATGGCATTCTGTGCAGCTGGTTCCAGGGCAGTGTATGAGGCAGACAGGGACTCACAGTCACAGTACTGCTGCTGAGAGGGGGTTGCCAGAACCCACAGTCATGTTCTCTGTGGCAGAGTAACAAGCAAATCTCTTGAATCATGGATGTACAAATTCTGTTCTCACTTGGGCTGGGCCTGGAAGGCAGGGAATACCTGCTTTTAGAAGAAGTTGGAATTACATGATGGAGAGAAGTAGGAAGAATGAGAAATAAAAAACATGGGGTGAGCTCCTTTTTGATGTCTAGATCTTAGATAATGTGAAGAGAGACTCCAAATCTTTGTAAGCCTTCAGGGAGCAACATGACAAGCTGTGAATGGACATTGGCTGGACACTGGCAGATGTTTAAAAATCAAGAAAAATACAGAAATTTGGCAGCCTGTCTACGAAAAATATTGTGCTCCAAGCTAAGCCCCTTCAGTATTTCCAGAATAGAGAGTTGGTGCTTTAGTTGAGAGTTGGTGCTCCAAATCTCACTTCTCCTCCATGCCACCATTCAATTAAAAATAAAAAAATACATTTTTCTACTGGACTGCTAATAATAACTAAAACTGAATCTCCCACCATGCTATTTATTTTATCACATTGAGGAATTATGTCTTGTTCCTATGTACTGGAGAGGTTCACTGCATGTTGTTTCTGTTGTCATGATATTTCAGGATCAACTTTTTCTAGAGTAGTTGTTATAAATGAAAACTTTCATATTTGTGAATGTCCAGCACCAATTTTCATGTGAGGTTTTACAAATATTGAGTTGATACTTTCAACATCTGCATCACCATTATGTGTTTTTATTCCATTTTTTATGCAACTGAAGAAGTTTTGCCTATACATATAATGCTTTCAGAAAATCTAAGGAATATGGTTTTTAGTAGCAGATTTCAGAGGCCTTGTACTTAGGGAGTAAAAATTTCTCAGAAAGTAGGGATTGAACTAGTATTTCAAAAGAGTTTTAATTGGAGCAGATGATATATTCTGAATATATCATCTGAATAGATGATATATTCTGAATACCTCCAATTCTGAATATTCAGACTTCAGTGATGAAAAGAGCTGTTCTTGAGTACCCAGGAACATATAAAGACCTTGCTATTTGTGTGAAAATCCAGATGACATGTTCTTGAATGTGTGATTCACCTTGGCTTAGGAGAATATGTTTCTGTTCAGCATCTCTGAGAGCCTGGCTTGGAGAAGTTATAAACATTGAAGTTCTGATGTGACACTACAGAATGAAAACATTGTCACTTTCTTAATGTAATTTCATGTGGTTGATATGTGAGATTTTGTCTATTTAGTCTTCAGCACAGTAATCATTAGGCCACAGCTTCCTCAAGTGTGTTAACCAAAGTGCTTTTTAATCACCAAATACACATTTTCTATATGGGGTATGCTTTAAGTAGTAACTTGAGATGTGTCATTCCTGAAGCATTGCCCAGTGTAGTGGTATGCCATTCCCCAAGCAAGCTCAAATATCATAAACAAATTTGCCCCATCATCACAGGCAAAGTAATCTACTTTGTCTACAATGCTTTAGAGATACAATTCCACAGGGAAAAATAGACGGCAATTAATATGTTAGATGGTTGGATTCTCTCTGGACTCAAGAATTTTTCTTCTGATCCTATTGCTGCAATTAAAGAAAAATTATCTAATTTTTTCTTTCTTTTTTTTTTTTCCTGTAGAATCAGACATGGAAATTTCTTTAGCTTGCAGAAGAACAGGAGAAAGATATGGTTCTCAGAAAGAATATTTTCTCAAAAGTTATGTGGAACAGTGGGAGATGCACGTAGAAAGGCACAATTTATTTAAGGTATTTTAAACAACCTACATTCAATCTAATTATTGATTACAAAATTACAGGATGAACTATTTGATATTTTTTGACATGTTTTCTACAACACTTAAACACATGCAAGAGATCTTCCCATTTCTCTCCCCCTGAATTAAAATAATGTGAGATGAATATTTAGTCTGGGGATTCACCATCAAAATTCCCACCATGATGATGGACCTAACTCATGTTTTTATAATTTACACTGATGGCTCACTTCTCTTCTACAAAAACAATAGAGATGTAAGAGGAAACCCCCTCTTTTTGCATAGTAGTTCAATGCTTACTGGTGAATACATGATGAGTATTACTCATACTAGCTGGATACATTCACATAAAAAATTGCTGAACCCATGTTCCACTGAAAAAGGTTCTTTTCTTTTTCTTGTGGAAAATGTAGGGTTTGGGGATTCTGAGAATGCAGCCAGGCTTCATGTTTCTGTTATTTATTAGATATAACTGGCCTCCCATTTTCTTAATCTTTCATGCAGACACACAGACACACACACTTATACACACACACAGACACATACAGACACACACAGACACACGTTTTCCTCGACCTGCCTCTCCAGAGCACCTACTATTGCTGACAGCTTTCCCAAGTGCATATGCCAGGTTCACTCACAGTACTTAAAAGACAAATCTGGCAACTTCTTATACTATAAACCTGTCCCCTCTTCAACAGGAAAGAGTCAATCTGTATTTGATTCACTATTCATTCCTTAATCTCTCTACAAATAAATAAATGCTTGCCACTAAACCTGAGGTTTTAGAAATGTATTATGTATTTTTCTTTGCAGAGCTTTCCAATAAATTGCAATTTTGCCTTCTTTCCTTTCCAGTAGAAAAGCAGTGGCAAGTGAGACTAAAAGATTATTTCAATCAATATCTGGTCCTATGATGGAGTGATTGTTAAATTCTCACTTTGATTCCAGGCCTGTGGGGGATTTCTAACTGTTCTCACTTTCAAAGGTTAGTAAAGTCAAAGTTTGCTTACCTTCCAAAATGAATTATGTATTAATATTCAGAGTAAAAAAAAGTTATCAGGCCCAAAAACTGTTCCTTGATTAATACGGCACAGCAAGTGGTATCTCATGTATTAACAAGCAGGTGTAAGGTGATGTAAATAACATGAAATCTGATGCAAAATGAAAGTATCTACTGAGGTGGAATGGGAAAAAAATCCGACTGCAGTTTTTACAATATATGGAAATATTTCACTGCACATTTTTCAAGCAAGCTCTATACCAAATGCTTTTCTTGATTTTTTGTGAACGGGTTTATGTGGGAAAAAAAAATGAGATAAAGCCTTGAGATAATTTGATGGGCAAAAAGGATTATTTTTCATGTGAAATTTGGAAAGAATGGGAGAGAAAAATAAATTCAGAAACATAAGCTAATAAAATGATAGGGATTAAATGGTTTTATACGAGGTCAGATGGTCATAAAGTTCTAGCAATTCCTGGCTTTTTCCATACTGCAGATCATTTTGTGAAAGCTGATACACAAAGGGAAACATGGTAGCTGAAAGAAAATTATTCCTTATTGGACAATATTGGGTAAGAGAACAACTCAGACAACTAATTCTAGTCACACCAAGACTGACAGTTTTCTGCCGAGATGCTGCTGCTAAAAAAATGCATATGAAATATTGTTATCCAAAATTGGTATCTGAGATTCCTGTCTGTATTCCAGAGAAATCAAAAAAAATAAAAAAGAAAGCCTACACAGTAAAGAAGTATCTTTACCACTGAGAACTTACAGATCTACTTTTTATAATACCAGCTGCTAGGATAAATGGGAGGAAACACCTCCTCTTATGAAATTCTGAGGCTTGCTAAATTCAGTAATAAAGCCTTTTACATAATACTATGAATTCTTTCCTTCTCTGGATTCTCACTAATTCTTTATAAGAAAAACAAAATAAAAAGGTCTTCTAAGTTCAAAGCAGAAAAAAACTATTTCTATCTATATGTCTAGTTATCATGGAAGTAGAGTTTATCTTCATAGTTTTGCAAGCATGTGTACAGAGGACACAGAATTTCTGTAAGATAAGCACTAGGCTTTATTTATCCACAACTGAATGTTCAGGGAAAGAAGCTGAAGTATTCCTGGTGATATCAATCATTGAAGCATAGAATACAAGATTGGGAGAGAACCTCAAGAATCATCTGGTTTAGCACTCCTCTTAAAATTCTATCTTAAAATTTTCCAGTGTTGAGGTAATCAACCACTTCTCAGGGGAGATAAAATGTCTGACTTTTCTCATTGTGAAAAATGCTCCCCTTATGTTTAATTGAAATTTCCCTAAGAGTAACTTGCATTTATCTCTTCTCTTTCCCATGTGACTCCTCATAAAAATTGAGTTTCCTTTGTCTTTGTACTCATCTTTCAAATTCTGAAATGTGGCCACCTCTAAACCTATTTTACTCAAAGGTAAGCATACCTGGTTTTCTCAGCCTCTTGAGCTATCTCAGCTCAACCCAGCTCTCTTCTCAGCCCAGCCCTTGCATTACCACTGAGGCCCCTCTTTGGAACTTTTCCAGCCTGCCCACACTTTTTTGTATGGTGGGGATAAGAACTGAGCACAGTATTCCATCTGTGGCTTGACCAGAGCTGAGTAGATTAGAAAGATTACTTTTTTGTCTTTGCTCGTCATGCTCTTGTTGATGCAGCCCAGCATCACATTGGTTTCCTTTCCTGCATCATTACGGTGTTTGCTCATATTAGCTTGTTGACCACCAGGTCTGAAATTTCCACAGCCAGATAGTTCCCAGCCTGTTCTGCTCTCCTGGATTGTACTTTTCCAGGTGCAACACCTCACACCTATCTGGTTAGCCCACTCTTCCAGCCTATCCAGGCCTTCTTGCAGGTTGGCTCTCCCTGCTGAAGTGCCCACTTCACTACTCAGTTTGGTATCATTGGCAAACTTTATAAGGTTACACTTGATCCCAACTTCCAAGGTCACTTAGGAAGATACTTAGCAAGAAGAGATTAAGACCTTAAAAATTATTATATATATGAAGATATTATGAAGATACATTAGGAAGATCTATAAAATATACAAAAAGGGATTTTGCTAGCACTGTTCTTACATCTTGGTGGTGGTGAAAAAATGAGATATTGCTGCTGTGAAAGAATGAAATATTGCAAAACCTGATTATAGTGATGCCTATTCAGGAAAAAACAACCAAAACTTGCAGATATTTGAGCATCCTCCAGTTCTGGCCCAAACTCCCTGATTGCAGTGTGAACATTTATTCTTGCCTTAGCTTCATGTAAGTAAAACACAAGGTCTCAGATACTGCTCAGTCTTGAACATTTGGTTGGAAAGAAATGAGGTGAGCAAAGTACTTGCCATACCTCAGACAGAGCTAAAAGCACAGAAGGAGAGCCAGGGCTCCTGGTGTGTGGATGATCTACCACATGGCTGCAAGCTGTGGGTCCCTGAAACAAACACAGGAAAAAGGGTAATTCTACATGAGACAATGCATCGCTGCATGGGAGACCTTGCACTGTCAGCAAGCCAGAACAGATAGTGCAGTTCTAGCATAGTCCCAGACCTGTACCTTTCAGACAGTGTAAGATGTCACACGCAGCTCTCCTGAAGCCCAGGTAGCTGCTTACACCAGGCAACGAGAAGAAGGCTTAGTGGATACTAATTTACAGACCTCGGATCAGAGTACAGGGTCTGGAGAGGCATTTAAATAACCATGGTCTCTTTGTGACTGTAGCTCATCAGTCTTTTTTTCTGCATAACCTTCAACCCCAGCTAAAAAGTCAGAAAAAATGTACCAGACTTGTTTTTGTTAGAGGATGTGACATGTTTCTGTGACACAGTCCATGACATCAAACTACATGGTCATATGAAAGATTCCACCTCCTGGGCTTTTTGAGATTTATTCTTGAATTAATTGGGAAAAGGTGATTTGTGACACTTTGTTAGATGGAGTTTTATAAATTACATATTTAGCTAGTATAATTAAGCATTATTGAGAAGTTCTAAAAGAAGTTACCCAAGAAGACCATGCAAAATTGTCAAAAAACAATTTCATTTTAAATGCACTCTGTCTTCCAAATGCTGCTGTAAATGCTGATAGTCACACAGTTTAATTAAGCATGTTACTATTACTCAGTAATTCAAGAGGCAAAATCAAAGTTAAAATCTGACATTTAAAATATAGCTTGTACAGGTACAAAGAAATAAAATTATAACCCCAGCCTATAAATTAATAAAGCACAGAACTGATATAACGAATGAGACTAGTATCAGGATAAAGTGTTCAATTTGACCTTATTGTTGAAAACAATGATGGGCAGGTACCTATTAAGTTATCTCTGTTCTGCATTAGCTAGAAATACACTCAGATCATAACACCTAAGTTATTAAAATGTCATATAAATTCTCAGCAGTTATTCAGCTGACAAAAAAAGGCCAGAGGAATGCTTGAATGATTTGCATTACAGCTTTTCTTTTATGTCCTTTTAGGCTCCCAAAACTGCAGTTCATATCAAGGTACACATCGAGAGGTGGGCATCGTCAAGGAAATATGATTCCCTTGTTGCATTACTGGACTTGGCCATCTGTCTGGAAGGTGTTTGGGGCCATCAAAACATAGAAATACTTCTTTGGAGAAGTGTGAGCACTGTTAAGTTAATGACTCACTGAAGGGGACTTGGGTTAAAACTGAAAAAGGAAAAAAAAATATGTGTTTCATAGATTTTTTCCGTGTTCAATTAGCAGAGAGAGCCTATATTTAGTTCATTTCACATACCTTCCAGGTTTTACATTCTTTGCTATCAAGAGGGATTGCACCTGGTTCTGGATTACAGGCCTTATCTGTGCATATGAAGATAAAGTAATAGCATCACAGAACACTTTGGGCTGGAGGACACTTAAAAGTTTATCTTGTTCACTGACCTGTCATGGGCAAGGACATATTTCACTAGATCAGGTTGCTTCATCCACACCTGAACTTGACCACCTCCAGTGTTGTAGCATCAACAACTTCCAGGGGAAACTTGTTCCATTGTCTCACCATCCTCCTTGTAAAAAATTCTCCCTTAAATCAAATCTAAATGTAACCTCTTTAAATTTAAAATCATTGTACTCTTACTACAGGCCTTGGTAAAAAGTGTGTCCCCACCTTCCTTATAAGCCCACTTTAATAATTGGAAGGGTGCAATAAAATATGCCCTAAGTCTCCTCCATGCTGAACAATCCCAGTACTCTCAGTCTCTTTTCACATGGGAGGTGTTTCTACCCTCTGACATTTTTGTGGTTCCCCTCTGCACTCTCTCCAGCAGCTCCATGTCCTCCCAGTGCTGGGACCCCAGGGCTGGAGGCAGCTCTGCAGGTGGGGTCTCAGCAGAGCGGGGCACAGGGGCAGAATCCCCTCCCTGCCCTGCTGCCCACAGGGCTCTGGGTGCAGCCCAAGACACATTTGGCTCTCTGGGCTGGCACTGCCCATGGCTGGGGCATGTCCAGCTCTCACCCCCAGCACCCCCAAGTCCCTCTGGGCAGGGCTGCTCTCGATCTGTCCATCCCCAGCCTGGGCTGGCACTGGGGGCTGCCCTGACCCAGGTGCAGCACCAGCACCTGGCCTTGTTCAGCCTTGAGAGATTCCCATGGGGCACTGCTGGAGCTTGTCCAGGGCCCTCTGGATGCCATCCTGTCCCTCAGGAGTGTCAGCTGCACCACCCAGCCTGGGGTCATCTGAGAACTTGCTGAGGGTGCACTTGACCCCTTCATCCATGTCATTGCTGAAGATACTAAATAGCATGGTTCCTAATACTGAGTCTTGAGGGACACCATTCATTACTACTTTCCAGTTGGAATTGAATCACTGACTGTAACTCTTTGGGCAAAGCTGTCTAGCCTGTGTCTTGTCTCTTTGTTGGAGGTTAGGATTTTTTCCATTTTTATTTTCTCTGATGGAATTTTGTCCCATTTGTTGCTAAGAGAAAATAACTACTGATACTTACAAGAACAAGAGATGTGGCTGGAGGGAGGAAGAGGGGGAAGGGTGCAGCTGGCTTCTCTCTTACCTGAGGGGTTTTCTCTTTTGCCATTTCTTCTTTTGCACAGGAAAATTTGAGCTTACAGGTTCCTCTTTTCCACTCTGTCTTTGCTATCTGAATGTGACAGAAACCCTTATTGGGCATGATGAAAACAATGGCATGCATTGAAGTCTGGACCCAGGCCAAGTTCCCATTTTGTCTGGGGCATTGAAAGGCCTAGGAGAATGAAAAGTCCTGGATATTTTTTCAGTCATTTTCTGAATAAGGAAAGAGACACTTGAATCTTACTGCCTGATACAACAAGAATTTAGTTATTGAGCATTAAATAGGCAAGAAAACAAACAACTGTCACTTTTCAGAAAGAAGAAGAGAAAAACATTTCTAGGTCCTCTTTCACTATCAAGCAACTTTTCTCCAGGTGTTATGAACTGACACAGGAAAGAGCTGAAACATCATAGCTGAACCTCTCCCTGTCATGCTCCTTCAGATGTCAGTTCAGGGCTTTCCTCCTTGCATTTTGCAATCTCCCAGCAGAGTTAATTGAACAAACCAGGTAAGAGGGGTGGATCTGAGCACTGTGGAGTGACTCCACACCCATGTCAGAGCTATTGTAATACAGTATCTAGGGAGAGTCATAGGCAGTGGGTGACATTTTTGAATAGTGTTTTAAACCATTTCATGTGCATTTGCAGCCATGCAAATTCTGTTCTGACGTTCAGACATCTGACTGTCTGGCTTATATATTTTCTTTTCATTTCCAAAGCCTCTTCTATTTCAGAGAAGCAAGTACTCTCTAAGAATAAGTATTGTGAAAAGCTTTGGTGGAACTACAAGAGTAAAATAATTTTTAAAGTGCTGCCAAGAAAACCCAAACAAACAACCACCCAACTCCCCAACAAACAACAAACAAACAAACAAAACCACAAAAAAACTCAGACAAAAACTGAAAAAAACCCAAAACAAACAAAACAAGACAAAACAAACAAACAAACAAAAAACCAAACCACAAAACAACTTTTCTATACCTAGACTGAAGGAAATGGATAGTCTTTATGAGACCTATATAAAAACAAAGATTACTGTAACTAAAAAATATGCACATCCATTACACATAATTGACTTTTTCTATTTTTCATGTTTCTGTTAGGTTAGGCATTTAATAGAGCTCTTAAAACCCTGTTGCACTGTACTATCTGAAGCTGTTCAAGTTTTCTTTTCCAACCCTTCTGATGCAGGAAAGAGGTCTCCCAGACAATGTATTCTGCTTCAGAAAAGAGTCACCATCTAATATAGACAGTGTAGGTAGTTTATTTTTCTCTCAAGGAGATGACCTGCTTTAAGATTGTGCTCACCTTAGCAAATAGGAGGACTTTCGTACGGGCAAAAAACATTGATGCTGAGACACCACTGCCTTCCTACATGTCTTTCAGGGGTTTACCCCAGATTCCACTGTAGTTCCAGTGACTGAATGACCACGAGTACCTGGAGCCCAACAGGTGCATTTCCAGAACACGTGTCCTGTAGGATTATACATGTGGGCAAGTTTTCATCTTGCCATTCACAGTGTGAACTAAAGCATGATAAAAGAGGACACTTAGAATTTTGTTTCAGAAGTTCACTCCTGCTAAGAGAAAGGTTGCACAGAAAAGTGGAAGTTTCTAAAGAAAGCCATTAATGGTTTGTTGTCATCCTGTTACAGGCATTTGATTTGCTCAAACATAGCTCCAATGTCTAAACCCTCTCTTTTTCTTTATTTATATTATATATACTCCCTCAACTAGTCCAAGTTAAAAACCACTGAAATTATAAAAAATAAAAAGGTCTTTGCACCTTAAAGAAAGATCATTTCGGTTCTGTCATAAAAATAATCAAACAAATATTACTAGGTTTTAAGCGTTAGTTTCAAAACCTTTATACATGTAACATAATTCCAGTAGATCAAAATACTTTGAATAAAAATATTTCTTTTGGTAAGTATTTCATACCAGTAAATTAATTTCTTTTGTTATTGTTGTTGTTTCTCTTAGAGGAGGTTGTATGTCAAATTATGAATATATAAAACTCTGCAAAAAACCAGCTGGCAGTATTTCTTTGCTCTCACTTCTGTCATAAGGATCAAATCCCTGATTTCTTTGTCAGCCAGTTTCTAGCTGCAACTGCTATGGTATTCCCTACACAGATGACAGACATTTAATATTCTTCTGTAGAATAAGGTTCAAAACATAACTAGATTGGAAAGCAATAGGCCTTACCCTGAGAATATTTTGCTACTGAAACAACCCAAGCTCTGACCCTTTGGCATTATTCAAGGAGAGGATTTCAAAGAAGCACCTTACAGCCTTGGTGTATTTGATGAGGGGTTCAGGAATAGCTGGATCTGACTCAGGCTCAGGGAAGGAAATGCACAGGCCGCGTGGCTGCAGTACCAGCAACGCATCGAGTTCCACGGCTACGGCTCAGTTGTTTGCTAGTCTTGCCTCTGCTGGTGCCAGTTACAGAGCCAATAAGAAGAAAGTGAACTGCCATGATTTATAGTGGTTTCTGTATTTCAGTATATAGATCCTGGTTATAGTTTGGGCACAGGAATATTTCCTTTGAGCAAGTTTCACTGCCAACATGTGTCAAATTAAAAATTTCAAGCATTGCCCTAACATAGACCTGTGAATAATGCTTAAAGTTTATTTGGCTTTTTCTGTTGTTTAGAATTTCTCTTTAATTACTTTTGAGACTCTGTATTCTTTATCACTTCTCCTAGCAAGATAAAATGTGAAAGCTTCATTTCATTTGTGCCACGAACTGAGTCATTTGTGAAAGGTTCTGTATTAATAAGATAGGTCTTTTACTGACTTACCATTTTCAATTTGATTACTGTTCACATATTGTTATACCTAATTTAGGGCCCCATTGTATTTTGTGAATATACCTTTGAGAATTGCTAGAAATGTCCTCACATATTGAAAAGACAATATTTTTAAAATTTATTCTAAATGCCAATACAAGCCAATTGGTTTTAAGTGTTTGGTTTGGGTTTAAGTTTGTGTTTCGTTTTGGTTGTGTTTTTGCAGGAGTTTTTGGGTATACGTTTATTTTAATGTGTTTTTGTAATAATAATTAAATAGTAATGCTTCTTCTGGATATGTGCAAATACTAGGTCCTAACTGGTTAGTATTATTTATGGCTTTTGATCTGGGTACTGCAAAAATTACTGAAATCAATTACATTTTAATGAAGTCCACCATTATAAGATGGATTGTTGTAATATCCTCTCTATCAGTATGTTTCTTCACAACCCTTATCAGAGGTTACAAATAAAAGACAGCTATTGTTTAAATATTAATTTTCTGTGGTATTTTTATATCTAATGGATTAATTATTTTATAGTTTCTTTATTGCATAAAAAAATAGAAAACCTTATTTCAGATTCAAAATTGCTTTTACAGTTTTGATTCAAATATCAAAACTGAAGCTATTTATTCGAAGCAAATAAAAAAAAAACCAAACAAACAACAAAAAGAAAACACAAACAAACTAACAAATTGAAATAGTAAAATGCAGCTTTAGAATTGCAATTTGGACAGACACCAGAGAAAGTTAAAGACTTTACATTTTTTTCCCATAATTAGAAACATATGCATTTTGTATTTCAGTTTGTAT